>JAGVSP010000385.1:0-209946 GCA_022494985.1 Micrasema minimum | reverse complement strand
ATGGGAAATTTAAAGAAATTTCCTTTCCCTTTGTTCCCCACATTCAACATCTTCTCATGCAGTACCGATTATTCCGACTTTTCACATACCCTACGTATTTGTGTACTTTTCATCCCATTCTTTCCCCCCTCGACTTCTAAAAACCAAACAACTCTCAAATCGAAACCATCACGAGTAAACATACCACCAGATATACAAATTCTTTAGACCTGTTTTCAAACTATCTCCGTTTACTACAATCTACATTCAGTCATATTTACATTTCTTTCAAAGACCATGACATTCGACTTTTGCATATTCATTAGCAAATCGCTCTCCTAAACCTTTGTAACCAAGGACTGTAGTTCCTCTTTGCTATCAGCTAGGAGGACTGCGTCATCGGCATTTTAGTTTAGATTAAATAACTATGCCACGAGGCAGCCATAATTTAATTCCATTCATTAAATTATTTTTTACTAAACTTCAGCGCAGTATCTAAATATTTGGTAAAGGGAGTTTATTTACTATGTAAAAGGAATATAATATACTTACTTTGCGTAGCGAGGTGCATCTACCACTATCGGAACCACCATATTCTTCACTGGTATCAAAAGTTCAGAAGTAATATAGTCCTCAGCCTGGAAACTCTCGAGACACAAATAGAAGTAGTAATTTTGCCGCATCATCTCGCTACAATTTCTCTCATCATGAATGTAATCTTCTGTACCGCACTCAACAAGAATATCTACAGTTAAATTGTATTTCCGCAGGTGATTGTTTAGTTCGTTGATGTTACGTTCACTTCTGCAGTCAAGTATTGACCGTGTATGGCGACTGCCTTATGTTTCTGTTTGAGCCAAAACATTACTTCTTCGTGTATATAGGTCACGTCAGGTTTAGTCTCCCAAGTCATGTTAATGCGAGGACCGACTACAGTGAAAGTGTCATCTAAAATGTAGACATACGGTGAAGAGATGTGGGAATCTAAGCGATAAGTCCACGTCCAATTAAAATATTTGTTGTACGTGTAGTCAGCCACGGGATACATGGGCGCCGGGTCTAAGTTCAGATAAATATATTTCTGTTTCCTCGATCTCTGGTGAGGAAGTTCGTCGTAAGATACACTTGTCTCTGGTGCAAAATCGGCTCCATTGAAGGATATCGCGTCCCATTCTGTTAGTTTATCAAAGAACGTCCTATCGCTGCTGATATGGCAATTAGTATACTCGCATTTACCTAAGTCTTCGATGGAATCTCTGATATATTCGAACCATCCGTGACTGACCGTAGACCACAGTAAGATATACTTTGTATTGTAGTCTTTTACCGCTGCCAAAGCCTGGAATGTAGAATTCTGCATGCAAATGTACATCATCAAGCAGTAAAAAAATAAAATCATCTTGAAATTTCTCAATACGAGCTTCGTTATTTTCATTATTATATCCTATATAATTGATGATTTTCTTGTGCTGTGGGTTATATGACATCAGTGAAGTGTTCAAATCTCTTCATTGCCACCACTTTATTGTGAATTTTCTGACAATTGTCACTTTCTTGCATTGAATTAAGTGCAACATTCATACCTTTGGTTTCTTGTAAAAATAATTCAGTAATAACGTTTTTTGTTGTTTGTTTTACTTTCGACACAAATTATTTTTACCAAAATGGATTTATCATTCAGTGTATCAATAAAATAGTTTGACAAAGAAATATTTTCAAATCAGGATCCTTTTTCGAATAAATTACATATTTTGTTTATTTTGTTATTCAGTATTTTTGTTAATCAATTTGTCGGTACCTACCTACTCATTTCTAGTTTATGAAAGTATGAAAAAATAAATGTTTAATAAAACTGAAGCGTAGACTATAACTCACTTGATTTCGCTCCTCCCCAAGAGCCTTCCATATAATTTTGAAAAATACCACCAGCTATGAATATAAAACTGTAAGAATTAGGCGTAAGAACATTTTCAGTACAAAAACTTGAATATGTACAATGCTATTTTTCTGAATCAAGCATATTTTCAAACATATTTTGTGAAATTTAATAATGAAAGAGATTTACGTAATATTTTTGTTGATTTATTTCTACTACCTCAGGGCGCCAGGAGGCCCAATAACAATAGAAAATAACATCACAAACACCCAGGATTGAGAAAATTCACTTTTGAATTCTGCGATCCCATCAGGAATCGTAACCACCAGAACCCGTGTTGTAAGTTCAGTTTTTGGCTCTTGGAACGTCTTATAAATAATTCAAAATTCAAGTTTTCTTTCCGTCCACCAAGATTCAATGTTTTCAATAACTGTTTCCTTGTCGATCATTCCGGGAGTATTGAGAGCCTTGCACAAGGAACATAGCGGGTTGTATGGACCATCGTCAAATTGAGAATCATACTGATAATATTCCGTCCACCAGAAATATTTGTAGAACTCAGTTGCGTTGTTCATCACAGAGTCAATTGTTTGGGCTACTTGAGAGTAGTTTTTCAGCTCGATGTAGGATCCAGGTGGAAAAAAACTGAAAGTATCGAACAATAAACAAATTTTAATAAAGTTTAATAGACATATTGATACTGAAGCCAAATCGTGTTCCATCCCCCCATATTTCCAAATGTTTTTTTTTAAATCCCGTTATACAGTGTAACTTCCATATGGCGAAGTCGCTAAATCCCAGGAGAAAAGTTAGTTATACAGGATGTAACAAAACTCGATGTACAAGCGGGAAACCAGTGAATCTAAATCGTATTTGGAGACGATTGTGTAATATGACTTTTTAATCTTAGCTTGAAAAAAAATTTTTTTTCTTCTCAAAAGTTTTCATAAGTATGGTATAAAAAATTGCTCCAATTCTTATTAAAAAGCGTTTTTAATTTTGCTTTCTTTATGGAAAGTATTAATTTTAAACAATTTGCAAAAAAATGTTGAAAAAAAAATCTACTACACACTCAATTTTCTCAAAAACTAAAGGTCAAATCAAAAAATTTTATTTAACAAAATCACTCCAAATATTATGTAGATTCACTGGTTTCCCGCTTGTACGTCGAGTTTTGTTACGCCCTGTATTAATTTTCGTTTTGTCTTACTTCAGGTGATACACCTGTTTACAAATTAGATCGGCTGACGTTGATTGACAGCTCTTATTACACCTAAGTGACCATGCGAGACCCATCGATAAACCTTTGATCGTCGACTTATGAACATAATCGTGTATTTACTAAAGGAATAATTGAATTGTATTTACTTAGCATAGTGAGGTGCCTCCACCACTATTGGAATCGCTGTATTTTTTACAGCGTTCAAAAATTCAGACGTCATATAATCTGTATCCCGATATTTCTGCAGACATAGGTAAAAGTAATGGTCTTCCCTTATGAAATCACCACACGCTGGATTATTTTCATTATTGATATCATATGAACCGCACCCCGTGTAGATATGTACTGTTAAATTATATTTCTTTAGGTGCTCGTTTAATTCATCAATAATTTTTCTATTTTCAGTAGATATTGACTTCATGTCCATAATAAAAGTCGCAACTCCTTTATTTTTAAAGTCTACGTCTTCGAAAGATTTTGAATCGTCTCTTTTAGCCCATGTCATATTGATTTTTGGACCAACAACATTAAAATTCATGTCCAAAATATAAATCAGATTCCAAACAATGTGGGAATTCAAACGATAGGTCCACGTCCAATTGAAAAAGTTGTCTAAAGAATTGTCTATAACCGGATACATAGTTACAGGATTTATATTCAGATAAATATATTTCTGGTATTTTAATCTTTCTTTGGGTAGATCGTTAAATGGGTTGTTGGGACTCATTGTTAACTCGACCCCATCAAACACTATCGCATCCCATTCTGTTATGTTCACAAAGTGGGTTCGATTATTGGTTATATGGCAGTTGGAAATCTCGCAGGAATTCATATTATTCATGTGAACATCAAGTAAATGTTGACTTGTCCATAGTAAGATATACCTTGTGTTATTTCTTTTCACTTCTGCTTTTAAAGTAATGGTTTTAGGCATGGAATTTTTCAATAAGTAATACACAAGAATGAACCATATTATGACACAGATTATAATATACTAGTAAATACTACTAATGTTTCTTTTGTATTTACAAGTTATTATGACATTTAATCATTTTGACTTTTGAGTGTGAATTTCTTGTTTTAAATCAAAAGGTTCATCTTGATTTAATTTTTTTTTTTTTTTAATGTTTATGGCTGTTGTACATTGTATATTCTGCCCTTTCTGGTTTGTGCCACGAGTTGATTTGGCTAAAGTCCCAATATAAGGACATTTGGTCAGGCATCCTGGAATTCCACTCTTGATAATTCATCGACAGTTTACGTCTCAACTACAAAATATTAGAAAATAAATCATTTTTTGTATGACAAGTTTCCATACTTTAAATTCTTTTCATTCATTCAACACAGTTTTTATAATTCCTGAGTGAAATGAGAATTATAATATAATACATATTATTCTTGTTTAATTTGATCACTAAGCATTTAAATTAACAATAAGTAAGGACGTGATATGTAAAACTATAGTTTTATCAACTGTTTACTTGGATATAATATTGTCTGCTCAGAGTGTAAACTTATTTGCAAAAAAGTTCCTTCTACAGCCGCGAAATCTTCTTTGGTTATCACACAGCTAATCACACTTTTCAGTATTCTGTTTACATGAATGTTTTTGTCAGTCATCAACATTTGTAAAATATAACACATTATCAGCATAAATCATTGTTACTGAATTATCTACATATTATAAAGAAAGTTAAAATTATTAAAATAAAAAAATGAGATGTTAAATTGACGGCAGTCGCTTATTTATCCTGACCTTCAAAAAAGAATTTCAAATAAATTCTTGTTTGAAGATCCTGACCAAGATTTTTGGATAAACTCATTTTGTTTTTTTTTAAAAATGCAATGTGTTGTTTTATATGTACGTATCATTAATATTTAAAAAAGGAAAATTGTATAAAAAAAACATTTTTGTGTATTGGTTTGGCCAATGGGTTTGGTTTCGGGGCGTTGCTGGTGATGATTTGTGCTAGTCATTCTTGGAAGAAGTTGCCCCAGTAAATCCTTGGTTTCTACTCCTATATTCCTTGTCTATACCGTCCTCTATCCACAAAACCAATTATCTATGGCACTTCGCGGGTAGTCCAAAAATTGTAACAATTCGCGACCCGCTTCTTATGTGCCCATCCAAACGCATCCTCATTCAATTAACATAAAATCAACCTTGAACTATTTAAGCACCGCATCCATTGTGTCTTTAGTGAAATCGTTGTGATCTGTTTTGCACTTTTTTTTACGTTATTTTGGTGAAGTGGAGCACAGAAGATCTCCATTTTCCAGTCTCCATAAGACCAAGGTAATGGTAATTCTTCTACTGAATTGACGGGTTTAGGTCTCCTGGTATCGCCTGGGAGCTGAGTCTTTCGTTCGGCCTCTTTCTCCGCCGCCTTATTCATCTCTTAAATTCTTGCACGCATACCGCTTTCTTGTGTCAAATAATAATCGACAAAAATCGCGCTTCAGCTGCATTGGAGATTTGTTTAAAATTAATAAAAATAATGTTATGTTGTTGGTAAATTATGTAAAATTGACTAAATGTTGGTTACGATAAATGAGCTACTAATCACCAAGATACTTGGGGGGCAGTTTTTCCTTCCACCAACTTAAAGGATCTTTGACTACGGTTTCTTTGTTAACTACTTCAGGAGTATTGAGAGCCTTGCACAACTCACATAAAGGGTTGTATCGTTTATCATTTCTTACAGAATCATAATGATATATTTCAGTCCACCAGAAGTATTCGTAGAACTTATTCACGTCGTTCATTAAAGTGTATATTTCATCAGCTACTTGAGCGTAATCGTTCAACTTGATGTAGGATCCAGGCGGAGCAAAACTGAAAATAAAATAATAGATCTTTATAATGAAATAATGATGCTAAACTGTTCTGATGCTTTTGAAGGCACCCTCGATAAAATGATTCTTATTTTCAGATCTTATTGATAGAGACAGAGAAATTCTGGAAATGAATGTGGATTATCTAGGCGTTTACAGGGCTTATGACCTGTCATTGGCCCTGTAAACGCTGTAAATGGCTGGGTTAAGTGGCCACTTGATGTATTACAACATTCCCCATTCCACCCATCATCTGATAACCATATATGACAAACTCGTTCGTAATATCACATTACAAGTGAATTTCTCACTGGTGACATCTGTTGAGAAGATTGTTAAGCATTTTTTGCTGATCAATCTTTATTGGTGTAGGTTTTCTCATCCGAACTTAATTACTTACTAGAAGACGCCTGAAGATGTCTCTCCAATTTAATATTTTAATCTTTTTAACAACATTTTGAATGTGTACAAATACTTATAGACAAATTACTGGATTATTGGATATCAATAATATCTGATATTAGCCCAGCATGGGTATAATCCAGTAATTTGTCTACAAGTATTTGTACACATTTAAAATGTTGTTAAAAAGATTCTTATGTTTTTTACTCAATCCTCATTTTACATTAGTAAGGAATCCCAAATCCATAGAAAAATAAAACGATTTGGCTTCATAAAATCAAAATGAGTTTGACTATTTCTTAAGCGTAATGTGTCATATACTTATTTCATATTTACTGTCAGAATTTGTATTTACTTGGCGTAGTGAGGTGCTTCAACCACTATTGGAATCGCTGCATTCTGTACGGCGTTCAAAAATACAGAAGACACGTAATCTTTAGCGTGATAGTTCTCCAGGCATAAGAAAAAGAAATAATTTTCTCTTATATGTTGATTGCATTCATCATTTTCTACAGAGTTTAAAAACCCTGTACCACACTCCGAGTAAATGGTTACATTCAAATTATATTCTTCAAGATGGCGGTTTAAATTCATCACAATTTTCGAATTTTCAAGAATCAACATGTCGGCAAGATATACCGCCACTGTTTTTTTTTTAGTTGCTGTCCATTTGACGACTTCGTCAAAGACTTTGTAACTTTCCTTTCGAAACCACGTCATATTGTTACGTGGGCCAACAATATTGAATTCGTTATCGAAAATGTAAAATGAGTTCCAAAAGATATGTGAATCCAAGCGATAACTCCACGTCCAATTAAAGAAGTTTTTAAAAAGAATCGTCGATCGGGAAAAACACGGGATCCGCGGCCAAAAAAATATATTTCTGGTAATTTAATCTTTCCTCGGGAAGGTCTGCAAACGGATGTTTAGCACTAGATGCCAAGTCAGGACCATTGAAGATGATTGCATCCCAGTCTGTGATATGTGGCAAGTAAGTACGTTCTTTAACCACATAACAATTGGAGTATTCGCAGTATCCTTTGATTCTGTTAAAGTAATCAAGCGTGAGAAAGGTTTCAGACTCGAGATTTGTCCATAGCAAGATATACTTTGTGTCATTTCTTTTCACTTCAGCTGGAGATTTCTTTGGATAGTTATTCAAATTACTTTGATTTAGTATATTTGTATTGGGAATATAATTTATCATTGGGTATGATTATATAATAATTATTGTATATTATAGCCATTACACACAACATTGAAAATGTGGATATCATCATCAATCTTGACACCATTTTCACTATCACACTTTTTCATCAAATGTGTTTTTTAAGTATTTTATAAAAAATCACATCCTTATAATAAATAATATGTGGCTTATGTAATTGACTTTTTTTTAAATGCAGAGGAATCACTTGTAAAGTTTTTATGCGTAGTTAGGCTTTATATTTATGGTTTATCGCACAAATGGATTAAGCACAAATCTTTGTTATTTTTTTATTGTAGTTTTTGTCTACGAAATTGAGAATCAAGAGTAGCAATTTGATATAGTGGATTTACGTTCTGCAACTAGACTGCAATGTTGCTGCAATCCAATATATGCATTATGTAGATTGATGATAAGAAATACACCTTTCAAAACATAATTATTTTATATCTAAAATCAAACTTATACCGTTTTTGCCCTATGCCCTCTATATGAACCAATGATTTAAATATGTCATGTTTTATGTTTAGTTCATATTTGCAATGAATGATTCTATTTTAATTGAGAGTGTTGCAATATATTATTTTTAAAGTAGTTACTTAACCAACTAGTATGTGAATTTTTAGGGGCAGATAGAAATAGTGCAATTGAGTTTTATCTTGCTTTTATCTTTTTAAAGATTGTTTTTTTTTTTACATACATGGAGTATTTTTTTGTTCCCGCAAAGCCGAGGTCTGCGGGTTACATTACAAAATGATCTATTCTTCAAATTTTTTTATACACCTACTCATATATTAATTTCAATAATTCTGCGCAAAATTAAATTTTGCACACACTTATTATAGCATTTTTTTTTTTGTAACAGGTATTTTATGTTGTTTTTGAATTTTTAAATATTTTTTCCCTTGGAAGAATCACTATGATAATAATATTTTTTCGCATGAATTTCTGGTGGTATTAAATAAAATAATTTTGGTATTACACTCTCTATGCTTACTTTCTTGTGGTATTAAATTAAATAGTTTAGGTATTACACTCCCTATGATTACTTTCTTGTGGTATTAAATTAAATAGTTTTGGTATTAAACTCTCTATGCTTACTTTCTTGTGGTATTAAATTAAATAGTTTCTGTATTACACTCTCTATGCTTACTTTCTTGTGGTATTAAATTAAATAGTTTCTGTATTACACTCTCTATGCTTACTTTCTTGTGGTATTAAATTAAATAGTTTTGGTATTACACTCTCCATGCTTACTTTCTTGTGGTATTAAATTTAATAGTTTCTGTATTACACTCTCTATGCTTACTTTCTTGTGGTATTAAATTAAATAGTTTCTGTATTACACTCTCTATGCTTACTTTCTTGTGGTATTAAATTAAATAGTTTCTGTATTACACTCTCTATGCTTACGATTTACCTATTGAATCAATAAAACAATAGTTCATTATCACTCCATTTATTTTTTAACTTTGCTTTTGATTAATACATATTATAGTTATTGACAACAAAGCTGCATAATGTAGAAATGTACTTTTTATTGTTACATTATATTTCTTCGAAATACAATCCTATCAATTTGTGACTGGAAGAATACACTATTTTAAATAAAATGTCAACAATGCAACCCGGATTCCTCGAATTTTTATTTAACAAATAATTCATACACTTATAAAACAAAGCATTATCAAATTTATATTAAATTATATTACCAAACAAACTTAATATAAAGCTTAAGATACAAGATTAAAACAATATTTAAAGCATCCCTTTTAGTTTTACCAAGACGGAAAAAAAATAAAAAGACAAAACACATTTTCTCGGAATCTCCTATCATGCTAGTACGTTGGATGTGATTAGGAAGGCAGTATAATACAACAACTTGACTGTCATAATATTTCAAAACTTAACAAGGGGCCATTTTTTTCAAAGCTTCATGTTTTTGCTATTTGAAGTTACTATAATAAATATATAATAATGCGTCATTGTTTTTAAAATTTCATTTAACATATTAAGATATTGTGGGTAAGCATGTAGGCGATGTAAATTGTACTATATTCATTCACAGCATCTTTAAGCAGCTCATAATTTTAAATTGGGTTCTTCCCGATTTTTTATTATTTATTTAAAAAAATTGATTGAAAAATAACAATATCATGGGATTTAAAAAAAAAATTACTCATGCCATATGAATTTTCTAGCGCGGTTTGAAAAAGTGCTTTTTCAAATCGCTTGCAAAATCCTCCATTTGGCGCGCATGCGGTGTGACGTCACAGCAATATAGGCGCTCACTACGGAATGAATTTCACGCCTTTCATGGTGGACGGGTATGACGTCATTAGCCAATAACGGGCGTAAAAAATCATTCGTATTTTCGTGTTTTTAAAACACAAATTTATGAATGAAAAGAAAATTTTTGATCATTGTGTTTTATATCGTTGGATTTGTAAAAATATACTTTAAATATTTATAACGTTTTCAAGGATATTCATGCTATCGGGAAGAACCCTATTTGCATTCCTTAAAACAAGAATTCACTAAAAGGGGCGTTTCCATGCAAATTTTCTAAAAATATTCGCTTCCTAGGGTTAATTTCATAACACCACTCATTAAATTCCACCCACTAAACACTCCAGCACTAAGGCCTATACACGAAACGTGTGAGGTAGATGTATAGTGATGACGTAGATGCCTATTGGTGACGTAGTGGGTAACTAGACACCTCAGACACGGTAGTATTTTTCACGTATGGAATGTAACTTCCCTGAAATTCTTGTTCAAAGTTGCATTCTACGAAGAACGTGCTTCGGCCGTGCGTTTAAAAATTGCGGTATTTCATTATTGATATTGCCATATTTCATTCATCATTCTTCGTCATCCTGGTTCGGTGCGTTCCACCACTCCATGAGGTTGTTCACCACAGATTCCCTGCCCACCCTGTCTTCGCTGTTCAGAGCCTCGCACAGCCTGCAGAGGGCCGTGGACTCTGGGCTGTCTCCCTCCTCCTCGTACGTGTAGTTCCTACTCCACCAGAAATACTTGGCGTACTCCTCCGGGCTCTTTGTGGCGCTGGACATCTCTGCGAAACTGGATTCTTTCATCAGATCCACGTAGGATCCCGGGGGCAAAAAACTGGAATTTAAATAATTTACTTTCATTCGAGCTGGTAATTACAATATTTAATTAAGAGCATGATCTGTCATGTGATCTGTGGCTGTTTCTCTGTACAACTTATTCCTCGATTTTCTCCTAGAAATTCATTGAGATGAAATAATATGTAGTCAACTTTGAGGTGGAAAGTCACTTCCGAAATTAGCAACACTCCGACGCACGACAATACATAAAACTAGTCGTTACCGACCGAGAAAACAGCTGCAATCTAGGCCGATAGAACACCTACTAAATGTCGGTAACAACAAACTGTAATATCTGCCGAGAGCCGGTAATTTTATGTTTTTCAATTGCGTAAACTGTTTTACCTGCCGGTAATCGCTAGTTTTATGTTTTTATTATTATCATTATACGCCAGTGTATGAATTACAGGTTCACAAAGTATGTATATTCAAAAGTTCCATTCGAGCCCTTGATTCTCTTACAGATAAATCCTTTTTGTACTACCATAGTAAATTTTCATTGGTAATATTCGATAGCTACTTCTTTTTTTTGTAAATATGCATAATTAGTTATAAACAACATTTTGAGTGTGTCCAAATATTTGTAGACAAAAACTGGATTTCACCCATTACGGGCTAATAATTACAATTTGACATCTCAACAGAGATGTCAAAGCATAAATAGTCAATTTAGTTGAAAGTTTAGTACAGTACTTACTTTTTGTAATGAAGGGACATCAATATTACTGGCACTACAGAGTGTTTCATAGCAATGGCAAGATCCCTAGGGCGAAAGTCTTCTACCGGGTTCCCTTCAAATATCATATAGAAGAAATATCCTTCCTTCAGCTTTTTATAAAGCGATTCTTTATCTTCTTCCCGTTCTGTATGCATCAGTAAATCCATCTCAAGATGATATTCATAAAATTTTCTTTGAATAATGTCAAACATAACAGTTTCTGTTTGAAGAACGTTGATGTCTGTAACTATTAACGCAATGGCTTTCTTTTTGGAGCTGAAATTAGTTTCGATTCCTTGAAGATAGTCTTCCTTTCTGTCTATCCACCTCAACGCATTCTGTGGACCGACCAAACGGCCCCGTTGATCCTTAATGTATACGCTGCTCCATACAATGTCGGAGTCCAGTCTATAAGTCCACGTCCAGTTGAAGAAGTTATCGTAATCGTTACTCCATATTGTCACTTCAGCGGCGGAACGCCTGCAAGCGAATACATACTTCTGGTGCGGAGATCTTGCGTAAGGAATGTTTTTATTCAGGATACTTTTCAAGTCTACGCAATTAAATACAATTGCATCCCACATCTTCATGTCTTCCAAATATGTCTTATTGTATGTTATGTGACAGTTGTTGAACTTGCAATTCTTTTTCTTGATGTCTGCAAACAATGGCTTAAATGGATCCATCGAGGATTCCGACCAAAATAAGATATTTCTCGGTTCGTTAACTGATTTTATTCGGACTTTGTTTCTTCTCTTCCCAAAATCTATTGCTGAGAAGTAAATAATAATCATAAATACCATTATGCGTGGATACATCTCCCTAGATTAACTAAAAAAAAATATTTTTCAATACCCCCCACAGAAAAACAACAGCAAAAACTGTATTGGTTAGAATGTTTGTATATTTTGTTTGCAGTAAAATTTTGAATTCAAATTCTTATTTTAACTGAATGCTTTTATATTATCAACGTAGATACACACTCTAAAAAGTACCTGCTCATACAAATAATAGTGCAGTTATACTATACAATATACATAAATATATTTTCATATTGTTCGGTATTTTTAAAAAGTATAACAACATTTAAATGACACCTTAACACATTGATTTTGTAAATATACTTCCAAAATTCACATTTTGATCACATATTTATTCACAAAATCAAAATAATGGCCATATAATTATAGGAAGTAGAAAACATGACACATGACTTATGTTCCTTTTCAAAATTTTCCTTAAATTCAAATTTTGTTCCTTTGTTGACCAGTGTTGCAATATTGCAGGAAAAATTCAAGATCATTTTATTCAGTACTTATGCAATATAATAACGGTGATAAAACAGTAAAATTATGAAACCAATAACTACATCCATCTACTTCTTTGGCTGAAATCTTACAAATAATAGAACATAGCTTGTACTTGTTAATGGATTAAAATCATCCCCCATCGTTGTAACATCGGGGGTTCTGCTGGGATCAAATCTTAGCCCTTTGTTATATCTTTTATTTATTAATAACTAAAATACTACCATGTTTTTTTCTGACGATTTAATTTTTTTTATAAAATAGCATCCGACTCAGATCATTATCAACTGCAAAATGACCTTGAAACACTTATTGACTTATGAGCTGTCTAGGTTAAGTGGCCACATTATTGAAAATCCATATTCCCAAGTTTACACTAAAGGGGTTTGGAGATAGAGGAGTCCCCTTTTACCAGTGGAAGGTTAGTGAAAACGCCGGTGGATGAGTATTGCGTGTCAGATGTTGAGTGCGTGGCAGTTCCGTAGAGATGGAGCGAAGTCGGCGGCTGGAACAACGTTGGTAGTGGGAGCAACAAGGAGAGCAGACGATGCGGGTCGGGCTTTCGATGCTAGTACCAGGAGTGTGTATCCAGGGCGTGGTCCGAGACTTCCATGACGGCATCGTCTACGTCAGGCAAGGCGCTACATCTTGGCTGCTAACGTGGACTGGCGATTCTCCGACTGAAGAGAGTAACTGCGTAGATGGTATAAGATGGTTGTGTTGCACTGCTGTTCTAACCCTCGGTACGGGTATTTATAGGACCCTTTGTTATTAGAGTTGTATGGTGGGGATAAACATTTGTGTGCAAAGCCATACTGCCCGTGTGAATTGCAGCGTCAGCTGATGATTTTCTAGGAATTACCTACTCGTGTAGTAATATCTGACGCAGCTGAATTATATTTGCACTTTGGACGAATGGTTCCCACAACACTATCAACTATCAACTACATTTTCTGTCACATAAATGCCTTTTTCTAAGCACCTCTCTCATATTCTGGTTTCCAATAGGTCTGGTGTATTACCCACTTGGTGCTATAATTTTGACCGCTGATCTCATTATCTTTTTTTTTCCCTCAGGTTGGCGCGACGTAGATGGGCGCCGCGCGCGCTGGGACGGGCGGCTGGTGGCGGCGCTGGAGCGCGTGGGCGCTGCGGCCCGCCTGGCGCGGCCCCCGCGCCCCCCGCCCGCCCGCCGCGCCGCGCCATGCGGGGGCGCCACGCCATACGACACCTCTTCCGCCGCCAGCAAGTTTCACAAGAACCTGCGCAGGTCAGCGTTACAAAATACCACCTGCTTTAATACTATTTTAGATCAGATGCAGATGGCGTGGTAAAAAAAACCTGTATACAGTTTATGTACATTCATCTACTACCCTCCAAAAATTATGATGCTTTTTTATTTTATCAATCCTGAGTGATGGTTGTAAGTTGAATACTTAGAGGCCGTATATAGTGAGTCCATTGATTTATAATACACTTAGATCTGCCTTGCAGAGTAAATTATTTAGAAAAAGTAATGACACGAAGATTCCGCACCTCAATACACTTACACGGGTCGACCTATCAGAGCCCTTCGACTGCCGGCAAGCATCCGCCCACACACCGCAAAAGGTATGGGCTAAATATAGGGTTACAGTAACAGTATACAATACTAACCCATTCCTTACGAGGAGCGTCATGAATTTTACCATGCATCTAAAATGGCTTTTTTTTTCGTTGGCTATTATTTAAGAAGAAAACTTTCTTTGAATAATAATTATTTTAGCTATGTAAACAAATATAAATAAACACTTGCATGTGGAAAGTAACACCATCTTTTTTGTTAATTTTATCCGTACGGTTTTTACACACGGTTTCACTACACAGGAAGGCATTTCGGAATGTTTTCTGAACATCCGACTCGGCCGGCGGTTTAAAGAAATACTGAATACGCGTCTGGCGGAGTTGGAGGTTTTGGCGGAGATGAAGTGTCATTCATTTTTGGGTTCAGTTCAAATCTAAGTGTATTAATAAATCAACGAGTGAGTCTTATTGTTGAGTCCACAAAATGTAGTTGGTTCTTGTGGTTGATTAAAACTATTTCTGACTTTAGCTTTATTTCTGTAGTTTACAATATTACATTTGAGCCAAAAAACACGGCTAACTATGCAAAGGCCTAAGCTTGTTACTAGATGAAAGTTGTGGAGAGAAGAGAATAAAATTGACAATGACAGCTGATTATATAAGTTAATACTCTGAAGTAAGTTACAAAACGAAGTTATGCACAGGTTACAGAGTTGCTAGTAAAGAAAAGACCCTTAGTATAGGCCACATGGATTTAAGTCCTTGACTAATAACAATTAACCTAACACCTATTTCTTACAGGGGAGTATACTTGGCGTGTATTATCTACCATGAAGACAAGGTGTTGGTGACCAATGAAGACTTCTTGCCAGTTATAGAAATCGACGAAACATATCCCGCCTGCATATACACTGACTACCACTGGCTTATGAAGGTATTTTAGTTCAAGTTCTTTTAACTAAACAAATGACATTTTGAATAGATATACAATACACATGATGATCCATAAACCAATGGGTCGAAGGAGTATCAGGAGACCTAAATTACGGTGGTTGGACTTTGTGGAGAGGAACACAGCATCCTTGGGCATTGGGAACTGGAAGGAAGTAGCCGGAGACAGATGCGGGTGGAGGTTTTTCTTGGATGCGGCCAGGACCCTCAATGGGTTGTAGCGCCGGAGATTGATTGATTGATAGAATATACAAATACTTGCACACGAATACACACTGGAGATACAGGTCATAAGCCCTGTAAACGCCTAGATAATCCACATTCGTTTCCAGAGTCTCTCTGTCTCTGTTAGGATATCAATAATATTATTGTATTTACAAGTGCTATTATGTCCATCAGGTCGCCTGTACTTGGGATGAAGTAAAGGGTCTCCGAGCGGATATGGAGAAGAACTCCTCATCGGCTATTCACTTCAGGACCAAGTTGCTAGCTGCTGCAGCGCAGATGCAATCTGCTCTGTGTATCCAGGATTTAGGTATGTCATCATTATTTCCTTCAAAATTAATCGTGCTTTAACTTGAGAATGTGTTTGTATAATTTTAACAAATAAGAGACAAAATGAAAAGTTAGTACTACCACCCGTATGGAGACCGGCATACTGCTTCGCCAGGCTCCCACCCTAGACATCCACCCGAGCATCCGCGGTCAGGGTCATGGAAGAGAAGCGATCAATTGAGGAGGGTTTAGGGAAAAAGAGGGGAGGGAACAAAATACATGTATGCAACTCACACTATCATCTATCTAGCAGACACTATTTCATACGTCCCCTACTGTACCTTATCACAATACCCTATAAAAGACAATCAAAACAAGTCACAACACAACAGAATTGGGGGGGTGGGATGTAAATTGAGACCTCCTCGCACATACACACAAACAGGGACAGGCTGCCCCAGCCAGCGCACACCAAGCCTCCCCGGGGACTACCCCACTAAGCAATCTATTAGTTCTAGATACTTTCTTTTACGGAACAATACGTGCACAAATGCCAGTTCAGTCCATGTCCATTCACCACCCATTGTTCTACTCATGCAATCTCTACTTGTGTTGATTCGCACAGCCCTATAATGTGAATGTGTTTACAGGTCAACTGTACCACAAGCCGCTGCGCGACAGCCACGGGACGCTGGTCATCTCGTGCATCAACTCGGTGAAGTCTGCCAAGTCGGTGTCGGTGCTGAACTCCCGCTGGCTGCCGCTCAGCAAGGTGCACAAGCGCCTCACCGCCCTGTCCGAGGACAACACCATCGGGGACCTCCTCATGGCCACTGTGCACGACCAGATCAACTACCACCAGGTGGGCGGGATCGGGAACAGCTATCTGTGTATTTTAACAGACCAGGGCACCAATCACCAAAATATCTACATCTATATAAAGGGTTTTCCAATCAGATTGGGTCGACAACATGCCTGTCAACGCTGTGGCGGCAATGTTGTTTTGGCAGCGTCTGTAAAATCTATTGTTTATTATTCAATCACTGATGCGAAATTACAATGGCAAGTTATAAGATTGAGCAGCAATCAGCCGATGCCCTGGTCAACTGCCTGATTAGAAATATGTAGGTCGTATGATATGTCAAACCATGATCTCATCACCCCAATCACTACAAAATTTGATACAATAACCCATAATCTTATAAAAATAAGTTAAACCAAATTCCGTGGCTACCAGATTTAAGTGTATTGGTGAGTGGTACAGTATTAGCATACTGAATATAACATTTGTATTGAACAGTAATATAGATCCATGAAACGAGTTAGGATCTTTGAAAGTGTGTTAATGCATGATTTGTTTTTTTTCAGTTATCATCTGTCAAGCTTCCCAAAGGTCTCTACTTGGGGTACCTCAAGCTGCAATCCTCCGTAGACCTCATACAGGTGGTCGTTCCCGCGCGAGCTCCCAATGTCCTACCACACTGCAAGATGAGAGATAACTCACATGTATCAGCGTAAGTATTTACTTTATTACTTTATTATAAGTGCTTCTTATTATGAAAAATAATCATATCACCCGCCATTCCCTTTAAATCCCATTTGAACTCTCGAAAACCGTGATCTCCATGATCTCAGGAGTGTGTTTTGACTAGTTTAAAACAATAAAAATATTCATGTTAAGTTTTCTTTTTTTATAGGGAAGAGTGGGACTATTTGAAGCAGCAACAAGGAAAATCAAATGGATCCGTCGAACAGACAACGAAATCTGCCAGAAGAATGTCAATTACTAGCGTACAATCCCAAACTCCTACCGAATCTCAACAAATGTTCCTAGACCTTGTTACGTCTACAGCCAAGAAGTTGTTCAAATACATGGACATTCCACTGGAAAAAGCTCTCACACATAGAATCTACGATCTAGAAGTTATAGACTTAAGTAACGATGTTAGTTTTATTATTATATGTCCTCCAGCTGAACAAGCGTGCTCTGTTCCAGGCAGAGAGAAATATTACTCCAGAGAGGAGATCTACTCAGCCTGCCCATCCAAGCCTTCGAAATGATCCATCTCAACACATATCAAAACAGCATCATCAATAAGTATTCTAAACTTAGTTGTACTCTGGAACTTGATACTGTCCTCGCTAACCATTCCCACCGGGAAGCCTTCTCCAACACCGAACTGCAAACTGCTAAAGATAGACTTATCAAGCTGCAAGAGTTACAAAACAATCTCAACTCCGTGTGGAAAGACTGCAGGTGGCTTATGGACGTAATCGGCTTCGCCAGGGATAAAGATAAGCTGCAAGGAGGTACGGGAAACAATAATATAGGTATCCAAATGAAGAATTTGATTAGCCGAATACCCACTACTCTTATAAGTACGGATAATAATCCTGTCGCAGACAATCTCATGGTTACTTCCATTTCCAACTCGAATCTGAAGAGAACTCTTCTGCAAATACCTCCCCGGGATCAGAAGTTGGCCAAGAGCTCTCCCGGGCGGGGCTCCTGGCCGGGCCCCAACGCCGCCAGCCCCCTTGGACCCCCGGGAGGCACTCTCCTCTCCGCAGAGTTCAGCAAGTCCGAGCAACATCTCAGTATAACTCCCAGAGAAGATTCCGTCTCCACTCTCAACCTGAGTGGCTCCCAGTACCTGAGTGCGCACTCCGACGCCCTGAGCGTACTCGATCCTTACTCGAGAAAAAGCAGCGCCGATTCCCAATTCACTCACTCCAGTATAACTAGCAGTAATTTCTTCCCCAGTCAACAGATTCAGAATAAAACATTTGAGGAAACAAATATCAATACTAGACTTCCTCCTTCGAGAAGTCAGGACACCTTATTGTCTCAGCCTAACTCCTCTAACCAAAGAAGAAAAAGCACAACACTCAACGCCAGCCTTTCCGCAACATCCAGTCCACTGTTACACGCTAAACCTTTCTACGCAGGCAGTATGATGAGTGTCCATACTGTTAACACCACCAACACTTCGGACTCTATGCACAGTATCTCCAGTGATTCTGAAGGCCAGAGTTTTCCCATATCCACCTCCACCCCTAATAAAGTGAAGAGTAAGAAACCGCACAAAGTACGGAAACCAGAACCCGGGATAGCATCCTCCAAGAGCATGTCTAATGTAAAGTGCTCCCTGGACTTTGGGGAATCGGCACAAACCGGTGTATTCCTTAAACCAACTACTTACTTGAAGCCAACTTTGAACGCCATTCAATGCGAGTCGCAGATAGAAAGGAACAATCCGGAAAATGAAACAAAGTCCCCGAATGAACCGAAGCAGTTTTTTCGTGACAAGGCTCGAACCGCCATCGCTCCGGAAGGGAGTAGGAGTGTCAACCTTCTCGGGAGATGCGACGGTAGAGCGAATGATGAAAGAGTTGACAATCTTCCGAAAGATCACAAACTGTCTGAAAAGCAAGCACCCCTCTCGCCGAAAACTAAAATTTTACAGCAAAATAACGAAGCATCCGACATAGCCAGCTCCAGTGATGGCAGTCGGTACAGTTCTCTAGGAAGCCTCTCTCACCAGTCCATTGCTACAGAACAAATGACGGTAAAAAATACATCCCCTGGAATTTTGCAGGTTTACGCCGCATACGACACCGGTCTAGCGAGTGGGACATCACTCAAACTTCACGTTACTCCGCGGACATCAGCCAGGGAAGTGGTAGACTTGGTAGTCAAACAGTTAAACATGGCCGTCGTGTTAAAAGGGAAAGAAGGCCCGATCTACAGCGACGACAAACTTCCTAATTTCTGTCTTGTGGCCGTCATCGGAGCTCGAGAACGGTGCCTAAGAGATGATTTCAAGCCCTTGCAGCTGCAGAATCCCTGGAGGAAAGGAAGACTTTACGTTAGACAGAAACACCAAGTTCTCGCTGCGCTAGAACATTCCACTAAACGAGCTGCGTTCATTTAGTTATGCGTTATTTTAGGAAGTGTCGACGTTTCGCTGCTCTCCATGTTTCCACTAGGGAACATTAGATTTACATTCCATTAGTACTTTACCATACCTTGCCATACATTTATGTTGCGACTGATCATAAATATATTTTTTTTATATATACGTTTATGTCGTAAGTATTCGTTTTAAATGTGTAATGTAGATTTAAATACAGGTGTGAGTTTGAAATTAGGTGCTCGAAGCTAACGCTGATAAAAACCGGAATAGCCTTCTATTGGTGGTAATGCAATTATAAGAATGTTTTAGACTGGAAAAGCGCAGTATTTTATGTAAATAAATATAATGAATATTGTTATAAATCTATAAAATATAGTTACAGATATTGCCGAATTTAATTAAGTATTTAAATCTATTTTGAATAGGTCGCCCTAGGCGACTTGGTGTCATATCGTAAATTGCTTTATTTTACTCCTAATTGAATAAATATTTTAGATACAAATTTTATCTTTACAAAATATTTATGGAATCCACACATGAACTTGTATTTTTTAGATTTCCAGTGAATGAAAGATAGTTTTCGTGACTATTAAGTCATTATCACACAGTAAATTATCACTAAATCTAGAACTATAACTGCAAACGAACTTGGTTAATTTTTAAACAGATTAAACCTATTTACTATACTAATGAATCTGCAATAAGACACCAAATTGATTGATGTAGTTATTTCTATGTAAGGAGACCACTGATTCGTTTATTTTAATTCGTATGAATTTATTGAAAACTTTATGGTAATAATCATAAAAATATTAAGTATTTTTAAACGTGTTTACTAGGTAACGAGCTTGATAAAAAATTTGTTAAACGTAATAAATATGCGATCTTATACATTATCTTTGTATAAACGCTACGCTAAAATCAAACTCCAATATAAAACTAAGACATGTAACTATTATTAAATATGTTTTATTTTTGTAGATATTCTAAGGTTCATGTTCATTTTACCTGATTTCAAGAGAAACCTATTTTTAGTGCATTGCCATATTTATTGATATTATATATTGAATGTTTATGGAGTAATATGTATTTAAATGTGTTTCCCGGGGAAAATGAATGATATTATTATTGTTGTTAAATATTAGAGTGAATAAAAGAGATCGCAGGACAATATTATTAAGAATGCGTCGCCTGTTGGACTTGCGTTTATAGGCCAATTTTCAAATTTAAATCAAGGTTGATGGTAGAAACATGCAAAGTCCGGTCATTGATTTTTTTTTCTATTTTATTTTATTTGTAGGAAAAACAACAGTTGAAATACATTAAAGAGTATAATACAAAAATAAACAGAACTAATTACTTACCTATATAAATACAAAGGCATAGTAAAAAAACTTTGCTATGGTTAAGTTGGTTCTAAATATGGAAACTTTACTGGTCTATTCACTTATTTTTATTATCACAAAATGTTATTATTTCAATGTACTGTTTGTTTCCTAAATAAATGAAAGAAAAAAAAAAAAAACAGGAGTTGTACAAAATTGATTAGTATTAGTATATTTTAAGAAAGGAAAGTTACATTCTACTCTCTTCGTTACAATGTTTGCCATTGCTAAGGCATTTGGAATATACATCTTAAGGTTGAGGTAGATAAATATCTAAACGAGTTTTGTTGTTGACACTTCGTGAAAGTTTACTAACTTTACCGGTTTATTTATATATGTACATAGACTTTTATATGTGTATTGTTCATAATAATGATTGATTACTTATGCAAGTGGAAATTATTATAATTCCTTCCTAAAACTTATTTTGTTTATTTAATCTGTAAAACTACTTAGCATGTTTCTACCGCCTACCTATCTGGCCACAAAATTTAAATACTCGTTTGTATTATAATGTTGTAATATATTTTATAACATCAATGAATTGTTATATTTTTTTGTAAACAACAAAAAGAATTGGTGATGAAAAAGTCGACCTCGTGGCACAGCAGTTAAAAATGTTATTTACTGTCACGCATGAGGCCCTGGGTTCTGTTCCCAGCTGGGATATCAAAAATCTTTTTTTAAAGTGTGTTTATGAACAGAATAATGTTTGATTAGTTTGTAAACAAAATCTGGAATTGAAATGTTACTCTTGTCAGTAATCTAAAAGCTAATGAAATAAATAAGAAAATAATGAAATAAATACCTTGAGAGTAAAACGTCAACTCTCAGTGTAACAAACTAACTCGATGTACAAGCGGGAAACCAGTGAATCTACGTCATATTTGGAGTTGATTTTGAGTAATAAATGTTTTTGATTTGACTAATTCAATGGATTTGAACCATAGTTTTTGAGAAAATTGGATAAGAAGTTTTTTTTTTGAGAAATTCTTACAAATTGTTATCAAATATAATTTATTTAGTCAAATTAATACTATCAATACTGAAAATAAAAGCAAAAAAAAACCGAATTTTAATTTGAAACTGTGCAATTTTACTTAATCTTCGAAACTTATTGAAGCTTTTACACGAAAGAAAAAAAAAAGTTTTTTTAAGCTCAGATTCAAAAGTGATATTAAACATTCGACTCCAAATATGATAGATTCTCCAGTTTTTGGGTTGTACTACGAGTTTTTGTTAATGTACACGTAAAATGAGGTTTTGTTAATTATGTCATAAATAACAAATATGTGAACGGTTCTGAGAGGAAAACTGAGTTTCATTTGTCTTAAAGTTATCTTGTACAAATTGTCTAATTTGGAGTATCTACTTCAACCGTTTTATTGCTTTTTCATTTTAATAAAGTAATTTTGACTTAATTTTTATTTGAAATACACAAAATGTCGTTGCATTCCAAATAAAGAATTTTTGTTGTTTGAATATTAGAATGTGTGAAGTTTTAAGTTGTAATAAAAATTAAATATTATTATTGTATGAAGCCTATTAAATGTCTTATGATTGGTTAACTAATTAGGGAAATATAAGACATCTTGTGACGAGGATATTAAGTTAATAAATTACACAAGATGTTCTAATGCTGGCACATAATAAATACATAAATATATGTGACTAAACCATTCAAGTCTTTCATTTATTGATACCATTTTTTGTCTTGAAAGACTCTCAGAAGAAGAAATGTGAGTAGTTATCAATAATCAACAGTCCAGTCAAGAGTGTTGAGATTTCAGTAATGATATTATCCCAACATAGGTATAATTTTTCTACAAGTATTTGTACACATTCAAAATGTTGTTAAAAAACTTTTGGCTGTCTGTAAAGTCGGTTTACGGACAATAATTTTACGTGATAACGTCATAAGAAAAAAATTATGAAAAATAGCATACTTTTATGAATTGAATTGAATTATCATTACTGAATTATCATTATTTTGTATAATACAAAGCAGGAGTTAATTGAAAATTACATTTTTTTCCATAATTAACATTTTTTTGTTTTTCCTTGTGTGCTGCTGCTATCTCCCTTCTACTCGGATGCATCGGCCGATGGAGTGGAAGAGAGATAGATGCGTCAGAAACCGAACGCTTGCCTCTTCTTGCCTCTCTATTGCTTGTTCCGCGCTCTCGCTTGCACACTCGGCTCAGGCGGAACGTGACAATGAGTCATGCTTTTTCGTGTGTACAACCGGCGTTCATCGATTTATTAGACGTTATCACGTCAAAATTTACTGATAAAAAATAAGCAGAAATAAATTGAAGAGACATCTTCAGGCATCTTCTAGTAAGTAATTAAACCTACAAAGTCTTACCTACAACACCAAAAAGGAAGATTGCTATATTGCTATAAGGCATTTTTCTGTCTCAGTTGGTAAAAACATGAACTTATCGTTCTACTGATTTGTACATCAAGAAAAGAAATACACCCAATAGTTTAACAGCGGGTGAGGCAGTACTCCCGTGTGTCGTCGGGTAGGCCCGCATTTTTAATTAAATCTTCTCACTATCATATTTCTTTCTGTACGAAGTAATGTGGCAGGACTTGAGTTTTGACAGCTGTGTCTGGCAATGTGCTTAATATAGCTCTAGTATTTTTTAAAGTTTAAATGTGGATTTTTGTTGTTGTTTAAGTTGGTTTTTGTGTCATGGTTGCTGGAAAGGAGGCCTTCACCAGATAAGCCAAAATCTTTCTTTTTTTATCGTTTTTATTTGAATATTATATTTTGTGTTCATACATTTCCAAGCCTAAGTAGGTTAATTGCAACAATAATTTTGTTGGTTTTTTTCTTAATCTCTTGGTAATCTCTTCTGTATTTTCCTCAATATGGAGAAGATTCAAACTTTGGCGTAAAGAACCTCCTGACGTTTCCCTCTTTCTCAACATCTTCAAAATCCTCTAAATCCCCATCCCCAATACTACCAAACAAAGTTAGGAAATTAAACGCTCTGAAATAGAATCACCTGTCAAAATTTCGAATACATTAACTCCTATACTCCAAAACAAGCCCTCACCTACAGAATTAGTTTCAGATACGGAAATAATTCCTATAAACAAGTACACAGAGAGAGACAATGGCCCTTTCTGTTTTTTTGTCCAAAAAATGTTTTACTGGACTCATCATTCACTTTGAACACCATAAGCTTGGGAGACAATTACACAACCTTAATATCCCAAACATCGTCCCACTAATTTTCTAACTATTCTGAGGCCAATGCCTTCATTGAAGATACTATCATTCGATTGATTTCATATGGATACAAAGTTTTTATTCCATTTCATATAAGTAGTCTCACGAATAGGTCTTGTCAGAGGTATTCCTCTAGAATGATCCTATATTCATAAAGGAAAGGAAATAAAAAAAACAACAAAATTTAGTAAAAATATATTTTATTGCGACTTAAAATATAAATAAATAATTTCAATAATAACAATATAGTAAATGAAATTTTGAAAGTAGATGTTGTAAATATATTTATTTAGTGCATTTGAATACTTACATATTTCATTTATAAAAATTATAATATTTGAAAGTATAAATTCATTAAAAAAGTTCTTCAATTCAAATGTCTTCAGTTCTGTAAATGCAAATATAATTGACTGAGACACTCGCACACGCATACAACAAAATATTTTTGATACGATGGTAGAGACTGACAGATTGAGGAAGGTGTTTGACTCGGCGCCAGTGTTTATGCCACTATCCAAAATCTGTCAGTCTATAGACATTTAAAAGTAATTCTTTGTTACATAGTCAAATTGTTTATTTTGATTAGAAATACGACAATAAACATTAAAAATTACTGTATCTTGATCTACAAGTATTTTCGATCTTATAGTATACTTATATAATAATATGTTTTATAGCCATCATATCAAAATTATTTTTACTATCGATCATATTATTTTCAAATGTTAATCTTTTATCCGCTACACAAAAAAACCTGGCACGACATCTCTAAGAGTATATTATTTTATCTGCGGATAATGGGTTAAATATAGTTGTTCTTCACGTTATGTACATCAAGGCAGTCTTGAGAATGATGTGGGAGGTGTAGGGCTGAATGTTTCATTACGTGAGTCTTGGCTATGTTCATAATTTGTTCTACGCATAAAATTTGAATTTAAATTGTACACGTAGATTGTATTTACAGATCCCAGTAGAGAATGGCTTAAGAGAACACATTATCACGTGGCTTGTGGCCGCTCCTCCATGCAATTGTAGTCTACAGATTTCTCCCTGGAATTTAGCACAAAGCAATGATTTTTTTACACATTTTAGATATTGACCAGTCACTTTATTCTGGATCTTAATCGCGTGGCTATCGCGGAGTTATGTTTGGAACTAAAATCAAGTTTCTTCTATGAAAATGTACATATTTTGATGAATTTTTGCACTATTTGTAGTCAGTGGATAATCAAACATATTGCAAGCAAATTTCCATTCAAACATTCACATTTTTGTAGGGAAAAGTCATTTAAACGCGGCTAGCTGCCCTGTTTATAATATAGCGTAACTTATTTATTTATTTGTGGTGCGTGCATGAGAAGATGTATTGGATGTGGAGGAAGCAAGGGAAGTGTGCCAGGACAGAGTGGTGTGGTGTTCGATTATCTCTCTGCCTGAGGCGGAGGAATGGCCGGATGGTTAGTAAGTTAGTTATCATTTATTTATCCCCTTTAAGGAATAGATTATAAAAAAAATAAGATGATACAAACACGTTTCTGCTAGATATCTAAAATGCGTGAAAAAAATCATCGCTCTAGTGCTAAATTACATGTATAAAATGAAAGACTGTGCTTGTATGAAGAAATAGAGCGGGCCACGTGACATTCAGCCCGAGTGGGAATGGTGGCGGGAGTGGGGGTGATGTGACCTGAACCGGGCTGGTGGAATCACAGCTTGGACTTGAGGCTCTGCATCAGCTTCTCCAGCTTCATGGCCTTCTGCATGTCTCCGCCAATCTTCAGCTTGCCCATCATGAACGCTGTCGCTGGCTTCAGTTTTCCTGGAAACAAATTCACAATCACCATAGCGGTTATTTTCATTTTTGGTTTTTTGCTGTAGTGGTCAGTGCGTTGGACAACTATTTATTTTTCAAGTTATTTGATGAATGGACAAAGTAATTGTGATTTTTTCTATCTTTCTCTTAATTTGTTTAATAATAATATATCACCCTGATGCCTTGTGCAATAGGCAAGCATGGTAAAGGCTCACGGGAGGTATAGGGGAACTCTACTTTTTAATTTATTAACACTTTTAGAGACCAAATGGTCACAAAAATATGTTTGGTGTCTACCAAAACAAAGGAAAACAAAATATTTAATATGCCCACGGGATTTATTTCAGGGCTTAAGGCTTCTAAATTTGCGTGAGTAATGGACAACGTCTCCTTACCGGTGAACATCTCGAAGAAGTTTTTGCTGTCCATGGTGAGGATGGCGTCAGGCGCCGAGGAGGGCTCTCCCTGACCGCATCCTCCGTCTCCGTTCTTCAGGTCCAGGTGCCACACTCCTTCTTCTTTGCCTAAACAGATATGGAGGTTAACAAGATGGCTGCTGTTACCAAAAATAGGAAGTACAGTGGAACCTCTCGTAACGAGAAAAGGGAAAAAGTTGCTCCCTTAACGAGCGACATTTCGCATAACGAGTTACAGAGAAAAGGCAAGTGCCTTTTTCATGATATTCACTTGTGAGTCAGTGTGAAACATTTTTTTCGCCAAATTTACATTTTATAAAAATGATTAAAAATTGATTATTCTTTCGGCATGGAACGCACTATCGTATTTTACATTGATTTCTATGTGAAAAAATGTTTCGCTTAATGAGTAAGATTCCGAAACAAATTATGCTCATTAGGAGAGGTTCCACTGTATAAATAAAAAGCAATAGATCGCCATTTAAGTGAAGCCAATAATCACCTTTAACATTGAACTGGAACACGGCCTGTGTTTTCTTGACTAACTCAGGATTAATGGTCTTCTGTATGGATGAGAATAGTGCTGCTACCTGACTTCCCCCCTGCCCCTCGCCAGCCGCCTGGAACAAGATATTATCCATATCGGTAAAAGTGAGAAACAATTCATTTTGTCTGTTCCGAAGCATTTATACAGATAGATTCTCAAAGTTTGTAAGTTTTCACGGCCTTCAGAATAGAGATTATGTCATGAAACATCGGCATAACCCAGAAAAACGAGTTACATTAACTTGAGAAGATTAAGTTTATACTTTGATTATTATTTCATGGCATTGCTCAATTATTTTTGCTACAGTAGTAACAATATGTAAATCTGGAAATAACACACTGAAAGTCTTTATATTTCAAATGTAAAAAATCATTTTAAGTGTTTTGGCAAGCAAATATTTCGCCTGTTGCCAATATTTCGACGGTCCCAACGTATACTGTCGAATCTGAAAAAGGACGATTTTCGTTTTATTATTTTAAACTGCCCAATTTACATAATATTTTCAGGTGGTCAAAAAAAAAAAAAATTATATTCGATTCAAAAAACCCCAAAATTTGAGAGGAAAAAAAAATTTTTTTTTATTACCTTAAATATTATGTAAATTAGACAGTTTAATACAATACAACAAAAATCGCATTTTTTCAGATTCTACAGTACACGTTGGGACCGTCGATTTTATAATTACTTTTCTTATAAATTTTCAATCCCTTATTTTAAAAACAAATTGTGATTATTGTAGCAATTCTGGAAGATAATGGATCTTATAGAATTAGGTATCGTTTACGTTTGAAAAAATTGACATTGATCACTAGAATTGTATCCAAAAAGAGTATGTGATATTCAGTTCTTTATTTTGGCTCCGTGGGACTTCTTTCATAGTGCGGTCTCAACTATTATATTCCAAACATAAAAAAACTATACCTAATTCCACCTGATCTGTTATCTTTAAGAATAACTATGTACCTTGGATAGAAAAAGATGCGTCTTAAGAATTTTCAAAACTTTGGAAGGTTTGGTGAGGTTAGGTTTTACAAAATGTAAAAAACTGTGGTATATATTCCCCAAATTGCGACATGAAGGAATTTTTTAATCCATAAGAACTAACCATCACGCCATTTTCTAAAGGGGTAGGAAGAGTCGATACAATGCCACATCGCTCTAAACTAAAAAATTAAAGAAATGTTAATGAATTAGGTACGACAGCCACACCTTGGGTTTACTCTCGGGAGCGTTGACCGCGTAGGCCTTGGCGATGCTGGCGGGATCCATATCCAGGAAAAAGTCCGGCATCAGCTTGTCGGCATTCTCTGGAAACACAACGGAATGGGAGACTCGACCACCACACTACTACAGATCCTGACTCCGGGGACCCTGACTAGCCGCTGCCAACCGAAGAGAAAGGAGCCACTAATGGAATAGGTGAACAGATAAATCGGGACAAAATCAAACACGCCTTTACACTACGGTGATGGAGTTGAATTGTCAAACAGTTTACTACTATACCAATTCCAAGCGTTTATTTTACTTTTGACAGCTCGATTATGTATCGATTAGGGATGTCCTAATGCGTTACCGAATCGATTTCTCATAAAAATCAACTTTATTTATGAAGAAGTTTTAATCAATTTAACACATTTATATTTTATTTTTTGCTCAACATTTTGTAGTTTATAAACATACCCAGACGTTTAAAGCAGAGTTTATATTACAAAAGCGCTGTCGTAAAACTTTTTTTTTTTTAACAGGCTTTATTCAATAAAAAATATTAGAAAAAATACATAATTTCTTTACAAAAGAAACTTTAAATACAGTCCCGATAAACTCCTTAATTGGAGTTTTCATCGGGTGCAGGAGCTAACGAAAACCCAAATATGCATAGGACTTTTTTATTGTCGTAATGTAAATTGAGAAATTCTGTGTCGCGACAAACAAAGAAAAAAAAACAAATAGGTTTTAATTTAAATCACATTTTATATTTGTTTCATGGAAAAAAACAACTTGAATAATCCTCAATAAACATTGATATCGATAAATATCAGAGCTAAAGAACATGTGCTTCACTATCGTAAAGAAAAAAACATGAAGTATTGCATTTTTCGGTCTATGGTTGCCTGTCAATAATTACGGAACTTTATAGGCGCCCATCTGTCAAAAGTAAAATAAACGCTTGGAAATACTATAAATTGTATTTAAAATAGTCGACGATGACCGAGTACGACAATTTTGCTTTAACAATGCTTGACTATTTTATTTTATTTGAGGCTCCCGGCGCCTGGGACGTCCACTGCTAATGTGAATTGCTGACGATTTGTTGGCGCTTGAGAGCTGGTGACCGATTACTCAGCTCGAAGGTAGTCTTGGAATTCGTATGCTTCACAAGGGACACAGAATGAGTAAATCATTTAATTTTTAAAAAAAATTCTATGCAAAATTTATATGTCCACCTATTAACTGGCTCTTTTCTATTCGTCTGCACCTGAAACAAGAGATGACGGCAACTCGTTTATCCGCGGCACAAACCTGATTGTTGCTTTCCTTGTGAGCGGGTGTTGAGGTGTCCAGCTTCCCGACCTGTTGGCCGTCCAGGTAGCCCGCCTTCAGCACGTCCAGCTGGTCGGAGACCTCGTCGATGAAGCCGTCCATCAACAGATTGTTGGCGTTGGCTGGAATGCAATTACTAGCATGCAGTGCCAAAGTAAAACTGAGAGAAGTGAAAGGATTCTTATTTCTCTTCTGTCTGTTTGGGTGGATGCTTTGCCAAATTGTATGTGGATGCGGTGGATTTGTAGATTTATTTTGTTTCCGACTTAATGTTGAACTAAAGAGGTGGCTTTATTTGTATTCGAGTTGAGCGTTTACATACATTGGTTTTAGAAGTTGCACAAAAAATTATAAAGAGTAAATAAAAATACCTGGATTGATTGCATAGGGAACGAGGTCCAACACTCCGGCTTTGGTGACCACTTCTTCATCGATAAAGAAGTTTCCGGTGGTTTCCTTTGGATCCCTGGAAATCAAACATATTTAACTGCATATGTTTTTTGTAATTTAATATATTTTATTTGTTTTCTAATCTGTGGAATCCCACAGGATTTCTTTTCATAATTTTATCTATTTTTCATTGTTTATGGGCTTTCCTTCTAACGTTTTTGTAAATCTCCCAACATTCTTTTCAAAACATCATTCTATTCCTCCTCATCCCCCTTTCCCCATCCTTTCTTATTATTTTAGGCACTGTGTATTAGGGTGCTTCTTATTTTTTCGACTTTTGAAAAATTACTGCGTCAGCCCGCCATTCGCTTCTATCATCTAAAAAACGAACCCGTATTTTTTTATTTTTTTTTTTAGATATGTTTTTAGGGGTCGCTACCCTCGTGTCAAAGTTTGAAAAAATTATGATAATGTTAACTTGCAGCTCTATGTACATAAAACAGTTATATTCATCATTTATACATGATTAAACATACTAATGCAACTCTTTGTCACAATATTCCGTACAAGGACACACGACATTTGTTTTCGACGACTGTTGTTTTGACATCAACGCTCAAAAGTGCAGGTACCGATCCATCAGAGTACAATATAAATTCATCCTCAATTCGTCGCCAGCGTATGAAGCAAAGGCAAAGGGTAGCGGAATCCTTAAAGAAAGAATTTAACCCAAATACGCCTCTTGCTGTTCATTGGGATGGTAAACTGATCGAAGACATAACAGGACACAAAACAGTGGATCGCCTTCCCATTTTAGTGTCAGGACAAGTTGTAGATCAACTTTTGGCAGTTCCAAAACTCAGTCATGGAACTGGGGATGCGTGTGCTTCAGCTGTTTATGACACTATTCTTTCTTGGAACTTGAGCGACAAAATAAAATGCTTTTGCTTCGACACCACTGCGGTCAACACTGGTTTAAGAGCAGGTGCTTGTATTCTATTAGAGCAAAAGATGGAAAAAGATGCTCTTTGGTTGGCCTGTCGTCACCATATAAAGGAAATACAGCAGGAAGCAATCGTAGTTCAAGCACTAGGTCCATCAAGCGGACTGGAAATATTGATCTTCAAAAAATTTAAATCTGCTTGGCCTAACATTGACCAGAATAAGTTCAGTATAGTTTCTTCAGACTCTGACGCTTTAAGATGCGTAGAAAATATAGCAGGCAGCACAATTTCATTTGCTGAAGAACAGCTAAATGATTATCAGCCACGTGACGATTATAAGGAACTGTTGACACTTACAATAATATTTTTGGGAGGTATGCCTAATAAAGGGATATCATTCAGAGCTCCAGCAGGTCTTCATCGCGCACGATGGATAGCAAAAGCAATTTATTGCCTTAAGCTTTTTATGTTCAGAGACCAGTTTAAACTGACAAAAAAAGAACTTAAAGCCATTACTGAAATTTGCGTTTTCGTCGTTACGATTTATGTAAGATGCTGGTTCCAAGCTCCCGTGGCAACTTCAGCACCAAGGAATGACTTGTGACTGTTAAAAAATCTTAAGAAATGAATATATAAACAAAGCTATGTCCAAAAAAGCTCTAACGAAGTTCCTGGGACATTTATGGTATCTGTCCGAAGAACTTGTTGCGCTTGCTTTTTTTGATGACGAAATTTCTCTTGAAAGCAAACAAAAAATGGTGATTGCACTGAATGAGGAAGGTCCAGTCTATAGCCCAAAGCGAATCACAATGGATCTAAGTCACATCGAAGAAAAAAATATTGAGGATTTCGTGACCAGCAACACCTTAAGATTTTTCAGAATCCTGGGAATTTCATCTGCATTTTTGCAAAAAGACCCTCGTCTTTGGGAAGAATATAAAGACTACGAAGCTTCCAGAGAAATTGTACGCTCTATGAGAGTGGTGAACGACATTGCGGAACGCGGCGTAGCATTGATTGAAGAATTTAATAAACTAATTACCACAGACGAAGAACAAAAAAACAATTCCTTCTTTTGGTTGTGAAAAAATTCAGGCAAAAGTACCCTGATACAAAGAAAACTACTTTATTAGCATAAGTAACAATTTTTTTTATCCTAATAGTTATATAATTTATGTTTGCTTGACTTTTTTCAGAACTTAATTAAAGAATTTTCAGATATACATTTTTTTTATTTTTCAATCGCTGGTAGCGACCTTTAAATATTACTTTTAAAATAAAATAAAAAATTCCGTATTAATTTTTTGCGCCTTAGAACAGAATAAAAGGGTGACGCGCATCAATTTAGAAAAAAAATTTTTTTTGCCTATTTAAGAAGCACCCTACTGTGTATGTGTGTATACCTATAAACTTCAACTGTTACTACTCAAAACCCGTTATTGGTTTATTGGACATTAGAGCCTTTTACTGTACAGCATTATTTGACGATATTTTTTATAAGCTTTATGTACGGTACTATCGGTAACATGGCGTATCTAAAATTCACCCGGAACTGTCACTTAATTATATGAAATACACAAATACAAAAATTATAAAATGGATGTTATAATGCAGGAACCTTCCCAGGAGTGAAAAAACAACTCTCTAGAACAACTTATTGCAATCAGATAAACAGTTTACGAACGCCTAGAGGACAAACAAACAGACAAACATACATTCATTTTTATATATATAGATTTGATATAAAAATACAAAACACTTACTTGGATAGAATGACGTAAGCCGCATCAGCGATGATGTCCGGTTTCCTGCTGTTTTCTCCGGTCCCCGTCAACATGCGGATAGCAGCAGTGTCGATAGCTGGAATAATTCAAAATGCAGGAAATGAAAAAACAAACTGGTGTATATTTAGTTTCTACGTACCATTTACAAGAAAACAATTCTAAAAACATACGTAAGAAGCACTCATTTTGTAGTTGTGCATTACTTCATGAAAATTAAAACACTTATTTCTCGATCTGAATCTATCCTTTGATAAAGAAACACAGAGTTATTTTGTAACTGGTCAGGAGAAGAATAAATAAAATTGCAGTGAACAAGTAATAGTATTAAGTTTATTTGAATAATTTAAAACTAACTATTTCAGACCACAAAGCACTTAGGGAAAGTAGTAATATCACTGACATGACAGACAATGTCTTAAATATGACAGATTGCAAATTCAAAATGCATATTAAACGTTTTCTTTGTGAAATGGCCTACTACGGCATAAATTAATATTTAGATGACGGCAGTGTATGTAACTGAAATATTCAATAAATTGTATTGTGACAATCGATACTTATTTTGCTTTTTGTGTTAATAATATTAATTTAATATTTTCATATGTTTTATGTATAGTATTGATAAAATCAATAAGCGCACCTATACACGCCTACCTTGAAATAAACTATTACTACCATTACAATTTAAAAATTCATAATTAAATATTTTTGCTTGCATCTTAGGGCATTCTCTTAGTCGAGAGAAGATTTTTTATCGTACATTATTACTGTTTTCATATGCAATTCCACAGATTACTGACATCCCTCATAGCTGAATACAATTAGATTTAGAAATGATTATGATATTCAATGGTTTACTCACCTGTCCTAGGCCATAGAGCATTGACAGAAATATTTGAACGGCTTGAATTCCTCACTCATCCCCAGAACACACATGGACATTCCGTATTTGGCCATCGTGTACGCCACATGGTTGGCAAACCTGCAACATCGATGTCTTACTACTCAACAGAGATTGAAATATAAAACAGTGGAATTCGTAAGTAAGAAATATGAGCCATCCATTTCCAAATACTGTTTAAATTTTTATGAAAAATAAACTGAATATGCAAACTTCGAGTCAGTATGAAGACTTACAAACATTATCCAATATCAAAAATGCACAGTTTATATTTAAAAAAATGCAAAATGGACAAGACTAAATAACTTTAGAAATGGAAGACACATACTATGGTCAAATATCTGACAGTTTATTTCATGTGAAGAAAAATAAGCCACTGTTAATTTTTTAAAAATATATTTTGAGACGTTTTTACTAATTTCAAGTAGAAAACAATATAGTATAAAATAAGATTTACCAATGTTTGCTCATGTTGAGTGGAGGAGATAGATTCAAGATGTGGCCATGCTTACTGGCCTTTAAGTGAGGCAGGCAAATCTTCGATCTAGAATGTGTAAGGAATTTTTATTAGCCAAGTACTTAAATTCATGCAGCCTAACTAAAAGAAACTTTTTTTTTAACTAGCAACTCTGTTGCCTGTGCATAGCTTCCTTAGCAACTAACTTCAGAGCATTAATCTAAATCAGCTGTCATGTCAATTTTGTTCTCTTCTCTCCACACTAGTATATATTATAATCTGTGCTCTCCACAAACTTTGATCTAGTAACAATTACTTAAGCCTTTGCAAAGTTAGCCGTGTTGGCACAAATATAATATTGTAAAAACTATAGAAAATAAAAACTAAAAGTTCAATAAGAAATAGTTTTAATCATCAACACACAAGAACCAACCAACTACAGTCCAACTCACCAATATGTAAATTCATAAAACAATTTAAATAAATTCATAGGACCATTTTGGACTGTAGTTCTGTGTAAAAGAGGGCTTATAATCAGAGTTCGATTCCCACTCTACGATTGATGGTTACAAAAAACCTAAGATAATACGGCATAATAACCTAGAAAAACATAATCTATTTCCTGAAGTCTGAAAATTCACAAACCCTGATTATACCATCTACGTTGCATTTGGTTTGCCTATCTCGTCGTAACATTATCAAGAAATATAAAGATTTTTCTTCCTTTTGAGAACTTTTAAAATTACTAGTTCATTTTATGATGTTCTAATCCTTTCTGCGTGATGGTTAGTTAGTTAGTTTAGTAAATTGTATGTCAATCTATTGAAGACACTTCTAAAATTTAGCAAACATCAACTATATTGAGTTTTAAAAATCACATTTAGCGCTGTGATTACCAATGTATGTAGATATATATCATGGTTGTGACGCAAATATGATGTTAACCATTAAAATCTCTTTGATAATTTATCGACTGCCGTAGACAATGTGTAGACATGTTGGTGATCGCAGTGCGGCTTAAACATGTTTTTTGCTACTCCTTTATTTAAAGTATTGTATTGTATTGTATCTTTTTTATTTAGCTATAAAAAAAAACAGTTTGATACAGCTAGTAATTACAATATCATTATTTCTAAACATTTGACTATAAACTACTTATTTTGATTTTACACTACACTATACTTATTTAAAACATATGGTAAAAGTATATGGTACTGTTTGACATTCAGCATTTGCAAGTTGCACATTGCAGTATAAATCAGTTTTCTCATAACAACTAACATGCTATCTTAATAACAATGTACCTTAAATGTGTGTACAAAAATACTAAGATTGCGTGTTATAAATTTAAATTTTATCTTTACTATCAAAATTTTAGATTATCATCGTTCAGATTAGGGAAGCGTAAATGTTAATACCTAATTTTATGCGAATATGTTTCAAAGTCTAAATAAAGCATTTTTCAAATCAAGTGATTTAAATACTAATAATCTGATAGATAGAAGATGACTGTGCATTTTTGCTGTTCCTACGTTTTTGAATAGTAAAAACCAAGTAGTTAACATAACATAAGTCTATCTGTGTATTCTATTAACAGCTTTACACTTTCATGAAGTTGATTGAAGAACGAAGTTGAAGAGTAGGTCTCTTCGTACACCGCTGTACTTCGGTCAACTTTCCCAAATACTTCGGCAAGGAAATTCGTGAGAGAGAAGAGCTTAAAAAGTATATATTCTTTTTTTTAAATTTTATATCATATGTAACAAAAGAAAAGTCATTCAATGTATGATTTCTTATGCGGAGTAACTATGTCTGATATAATTTGGTTGCGATTATTGTATTTAGGTGTATAAAAAATAAATACATATCAGATATTAATAACATTAAGAGTCTATTAATTTAAAAAAACATTCTATGCTATAAATAACACACTATCAATGTTTTTATTGACGGTGGAAAGGAAAAATTGACTTAGCGACATAACATGTGCAAAGGAAAATGATACCAAGTGACATAATATTATCATATCGCATTGTAGAGGACTTTGTTCGAGAACTGAGGCTGGAAAAAAAGTGTTTAGTCATATACTATTAGCATGGGACCAGGTGCGCAGAGCACGCAATATGTGATAGCAAAATGAGGTTGATATTTTATATTTTATCTCATGGAAAAGAAAGACATTACAATGAAAATTAACTACTGAATCACCTAGAATTCGTTTTGTTCGGTCTATTTCCTAGGAACAGTTTCAAGTATACGAAATCATTTTTTCAAAGTTTTGCAGCTGTCCAGAACTTTACTTTAAACGCTGGCCTCGGGAGCAACCTTAAATAGTTTTTTGAACTCGTGAACACAACCATTTTGTGACTTGTGATAGAACCCAAGCGACCAAATAAACGTAAGATTAATATTGTAATATTAAAGGTGAAGTAAACTCACACCAGGTATGTTCCCCTTGTGTTGATGTTATGCATGAGGTCGTATCTCTTCATGTCCAGGTCTGCGGTGCCCAGCAGAGCAATTGCGGATGCATTGTTGATGAGTATATCGATTCCGCCAAACTATAATAAATATATGGTTCATGTGGAATTAGGTTGGTTGGAAGTAATTTTTGCTAGGCAATAAACCCGTCAATCTACCGTCTGATGGCAAAATGATGCATCTACATGGTGTAACAAACTCGATGTAAAAGCGGGAAACCAGTGATCTACATCATATTTGGAATGGATTTTGTAGAATTTTTTATTTTTATTTGACCCATAGTTTTCGAGAAAATTGAGTACGAAGGTTTTTTTTTTTTTGATAAAATTTTCCTTTTTTTTTTTAAATATTTTTTTTTATTTATTAAAAAGAAATCTATGCAATCTTATTATATTTGCACATATTTCAATTTGTAAATACTATTTTCAATGAAGCCGGCTTGTGCTTGAAAATAGGAATCGAGTTGTGTCAAAGTGGGGATTCGAACCGACGATCTCTGGACTCAGAGACCGCGTCGCTACCCACTGGGCCACCACCCGTTCAAAATTGTTTTTCAATTATCATGTATTTAGTCAAATTAATACTATCAATAAATAAAACATAATTTTAATATGAATTTGTGCAATTTTGCTTACAGACCTTGCAAAATGTGATTAAAGCATGCAACTTGGCACAGTTGTTCACTTGGTCAAACTGAGCTGATTTAGCCCGGTTGGCAGCGTCCCCCCCCCCCGCTGGGGGGCAGGGGGGGGGATCAAAGTGTCATCCGCCGCGCGTCAGTCTACGATTTAAATCTCAGTCAGTTTGACTACTAGGTCATGTTTGGTATCGTTTTCGCATAAATCAAGGTCAAGGAATTCATTTCTGAAACTATTTTATTGTTTTTTCATAGTAGAAATAGAGAAAAAATTGAAAACAGTAAAAAATTTAATATTTTTTTTTCGGTTTTCGGTAAATAACTTTTGAAGTTTTGCGATATTTATAAAATAAAAAATACGGTTAAGAAGTCTCATTCATTATTTGCTAACATGAAAACAATAACATTTTATATACACATTTTATTAAAAAAAATACTTGAAAAAAAAACATTAATGCCGCGCGGCGGAGCGACGCGTTGAGAGCGCCCACATACAAAAAGCGTTTCTCTCCCTCTAAAAGAAAGATTTATCTCTAGAAATTGGACGTTTATAGGCTAATTATAGCTATGTGTAAAAATATTTTATACATAAAGCAGTTAAAACTTTATCAAATTTTAATAGTAGAAATCAGAAAAAAAAATTACATAGTAAAATAAATAAAAATAATTTGCTTATCCATTTATAACTTTTGAAAGTATTGCGATATTTATAAAAAAAAAAAAATATATTTATGTAGTCTCATTATTTTTATTGTATAAAAAATAACTTTTTAAACACATTTTAATGAAAAAAATACTTGAAAAAAAAAACATTAATGCCGCGCGGCGGAGTGACGCGTTGAGACTTTTCAGGGATTGCGCTTGATCAAGCACACAAACAAATTAACGCTCTTATGAAAGGAGACGGTGGTAAGTAGGTTTTCCTCTTCTTTTTGTTCCTTAAATGACGAATAGTTTTCTTAATTTTTTTTTTTTTAAGGCATGATTGGTTTGACTGAAAATCCGGATGCGTTGCGGAAGTGGCTTATTGCTGGACCGGAATGAGCAGACATGATCGAGTCATTTGAGAAAGATCATTTGAATATGACAGAAACCTGCCCAAATACACACCATTCTGACACTGTTGCGAACCATGACAAGTTTATCCTAAATTTAAAATCTCTGGAAAAGACCTTAAGTTAATTTGGTAATCCGTTCCTCGAGGATACCGCGGAACTATAATATAATATTGATACGAAGAAGGTATCTGCTCAAGATGTGGTCGATACTGTCATGAATGTTGAGAAGAATGGGGAGGAAAAATACATCTTCTTTGCGGAACAACGACTGCAAAAAGGCAAAAGCTTGTTTAACCCAATCAAATGAAACAAATACGCTATTTTTTTTAACACCAGCATAAAATCCGAAAGCAAATAAAAAATTCAAATGACTGGACTCAAGAATGACTGCAGCCTTTTCAGTAAACTTTATATAGCCACATGCGAACATAGAGTAGGAGATCTTGATAAAATTTTTCTCACGAAAATCAAGCTACTCCTTTATCACTGTCAACAATGGGTTATCTACGGTCTGAGACAAAATCAGATCTCATTAGGTGCCTCACGAATCTTGAAAATGTAGTACCTAACTACACCGAGGGCTCCACAGGTTTCGGTAAAAATTTGATGATGGTTCTGCTGTTAGTAGTTGCTTAGCCCTAGTTAGACAAAAACGTTTGGTCAGTATGGTGAATCAGTTTCCTCTCCATTTATACGACGAGAGTTATCCACTGTTGTGTGCGTTTAGATCTGGTCTGGGACAAGTATGATGACGACAGCCTTAAAACCGCTACCAGAGTGAAACGGGGGTACTGGTCAACGCACTATTGCACTATTGCGACAAAAATAGCGACAAAAATTCCCAAAAAGAGATGGTCCAGTTTTCTTAGAGAACTGAAGCAAACAAAGAGGAGCTTTTTCATCTGTTGTCTTCACAATGCCATTTTATAGACTTGCTTAGCGGAAAGGAGCTTAATATTACGGACACGGCAAGTGTACTAACCAACCGTACCAGCTCTAAAGAAGACATAGAACCGTGTAACCACGAGGAAGCAGACATAAGAATCATGGTTCATGTAGCTGATGCTGTAAACCAAGGCTATCTCAAAATTATGGTACGCATTGTTGATTGTTCACACATAAATATGTTGTCATGCTCGCAGTGGCATGCGTACCAAAATTACCAGATTTACAAGAGCTGTGGGTATAGGTATTTGGGACAGAAAAAAAAACATCAATTTGTCCCATGTCATACTATTGCAGTCTCTCTAAGTAAATACATACGAGCAATACTGAAGTAATATTTTATATTAAACAAGGTTACTTTGAAAGATCATTTATCCAATTACACCCTTCCAACGTAACAAGGTCAGCGTTCCTCCGCACCGTTCAAACGTGACCTAGTAAAAATGTAGTAAAAACTAACTTGATTTAATCCCGCATAATTGTGTATTTTTATTCAATATTTCAAGACCAGACAGAGCAGACATCTTGCCCTTTTTCCATGCATTTACTGGGTGTGATACCGTATCCGCTTTTAGTGGTAGGGGCAAGAAAAGTGCCTTTGAAGCCTGGATTGCCTATCCAGATGCAACAATAGGCTTCAAGTCACTTATGTCAGGACTTATGGAGCAAGCCAAGCCGAATATTCATTAGTTTGTCATAACGATGTATGATAGGTGAGCGTAGGACAGAAAATTTAAATTTGCTTTTATTAAAACAACAAATATTCTTGTTAATATCAATAAAGTAACTACCTAATTTATTCAGATATTGCCCTTGTACAAACATAAACGGAAGCAAAAAATATTTACGAAAAAAAATAGACAGACAGAAAATATTCCACCGACAGAGTCTGCATTACATCAGCATACACTAAGGGCAGTGTTTCAGGGTGCCCATCTTTGGGGTCAAACAATAAAACCAATACAAAATCTTTCTAGTCCCTCTGATTTGGGATGGAAGAAAGAGGGAAATTACTGGACCTCAAACTGAACTACGAGTCCAGTTACTGTTCAAGCATGCTTAGAATTGATTTGCAAGAACAAAGGCAAACTGTGGACCTAGATGCAACTGCAATAAGCGCCAGTTGAATTGCACCGTATTATGCCTATGCGGTGGAAACTGTCAAGTTACCTTGTAATTTTTTTCCTCTTATGTAAAAGTATTGTTGTGTATAAAAAGATTTTCAAATAATTTTATATTATGAATCTCCTTAATGTTATTATATAATATACTATTACATACAATTTAGTAATACTCTAAAAAATTTATGTAAATAGAAATTGAAACGCTCTTAAAATACAGTTAGCGGTCTCAACGCGTCACTTCGCCGCGCGCATTTATTTTTTTTTCAAGTATTTTTTTTCACTAAATGTTGTTTAAAAAGTTATTTTTTATACAATGAAAAAATATTGAGACTACACAAATATATTTTTTATTTTTATAAATATCGCAATACTTCAAAAGTTATAAATGGAAAAGCAATGTAATGTGTGTAAAAAGTTATTGTTTTCATGTTAACAAGTAATGAGACTCCTTAACCGTATTTTTTATTTTATAAATATCGCAAAACTTCAAAAGTTATTTACCGAAAACCGAAAAAAAAATATATAAATTTTTTTACTGTTTTCAATTTTTTCTCTATTTCTACTATGAAAAAACACTAAAATAGTTTCAAAAATGAATTCCTTGACCTTGTTTTATGCGAAAACGATACCAAACATGGCCTAGTAGTCAAACTGACTGAGATTTAAATCGTAGACTGACGCGCGGCGGATGACACTTTGATCCCCCCCCCTGCCCCCCAGCGGGGGGGGGGACGCTGCCAACCGGGCTAAATCAGCTCAGTTTGACCAAGTGAACAACTGTGCCAAGTTGCATGCTTTAATCACATTTTGCAAGGTCCATGTCAATACGACCCCCACTAGTATGAATCAAGTCTGATATGATTGTATGGGACTTGGTTCAAACAAATACTACCATGAAATGACGTCTAACGAGTGATTTAGTACATTAATGAACAAAAAACCATTAGTATCTGGAATGCTTCACATATCAATCAATATATATGTATAATATTATATAAAATCAGTTTTAAAACCATTTAAAATATTAAAAATTAAACAGTTTGACAGCTGTCATTCTAATCAAGCTATATTTAACAGACTTTAATAAAATCTTTTGTGAGAAGAAAAAAAAATTATTATTCAATAAATTTTTAGCTTTTAGAAACATCATAATTAATTTTTTTTTCAAAATTCATCCAGAGCTATTCTATGACAAAATTTACCTTGGAAACGGCACTATCTACAGCATCCTGCACCTGCTTCTCATCTCGGATGTCCACAACACACGGCAGGGCTTTACCACCGGCGGCCTCAACTGTAAACACCAATCATAAAGTCATATATTATCAACATTTTGAATGTGTACAAATACTTGTAGACAAATTACTGGATTATACCCATACTGGGCTAATATCAAATATTATTGATATCCAAACAGAGACAGAGAAACTCTGGAAACGACAGTGGATTATCAAGGCGTTTACAGGGCCTATGAACAGTCATTGGCTGGGTTATGTAATATATGTCAAGTGGTCACTTGGTGTATTATAACATTCCCATCATCTGATAACCATATATGACAAATTTCGGAACATCTATTAGTATGAATTATCACACGTCGTCTCACTTTAATGAGTTTTATCTCACTGGTGACATCTCCTTGAATTTTCTCAACAGACGTAATGACAAGCCGAGTAAAATCATTATAAATGATTGATGGTTAGTCAAAATATGCTACAGTTTATTTTTTAACTTTGAAAGTATCCCCATACCTTCTTCAGCTGCTGTGTAGATAGTTCCCGGTAATTTGGGATGAGCCGTGGTCGTTTTAGCAGCGATCACAATGTTCGCTCCATCTTTGGCAGCTTTCAGAGCAATGGCTTTTCCGATTCCCCTCGACGCCCCAGTGATAAACAGCGTCTTCCCAGCGAGTTTCCTAAACAAATCAATGAATAATAAATCAATTAAAAGCAAAATTATCTTAAACTTGCAAAACTATCAAGTTCAGTGTCACTGACCCATAAAAACAAAAATGAAAAATGTACAAGTTGTGATGAGATTTGTAGGGTGGATGTTATATTTACCCGGTGTTAGCGATCATTGTTGGATTGCGGTGTTCAGAACAACTACTGAATTTTAATTGTGAAACAAAAAGCAGACACAAAACTGAAGATATAATACAATTTTTATTGATGATTATGATTATTGCCGCGCTGGTTGACAGGAGCAAAGTCCATCACACGGGGCAAAGTTTTTATCGCAGTCGGTAATTCAGTAAACTACACCAGTCGGTAATTTTACAGTTTAGTTCTGACTTCAATAATAAATTTATATTCTGTTCAGTTTTGTGATATTAAAATACATATTATGTAGCAAATGCAGGAAAAACTTCATATTCTCTTCGCTTTGTTTGGACCTCCATAAAATGTTAGCGATATTGCCCAGTTGTTAGTAAGTAGTTGTTGTCAGTTCAGAAGTTTTTTGCTTTTCCCGCAAAATTCCGCAGTGGGCTATCTGCAACACCCCCTCAACATTCTTTCAGAATTACAAAATTCAGGGGGTGGTGATATCTGTGGGTGGGTGCTCGAGCGGGGAGCGGGTGGGCTGCGGGCGTAGCGACAGCAAAATAAAAAACTAAAATGACATATTATTACACTGTTTTTATTTTTACGGAATTACTAGGCCATTTTTTTTGAGGCGCTTACTATACTTTTAGGCGATAATTAGTTTGGGCGTCACCATACCCGCCATTGTGCATCATTTGTAAATGGAGGAATATTAGAAAAATTCTTTATGGGTACCTATAATAAATACCGGGCACACCGGGCAATAAGCCCGTCTTATTATATGTATAAAAAATGAAAAAAAAATAACGGCAATAAAAACCGAAAAAACTCAACTTTAGCTGCCATAGACTAATAAATTTTTATTCATAGTCTTTGGTTACCACAGATTTAAATTTCATCTTTGACTTTGTTATCTCTTATCAAAATCAGGAAGTTTTCGACAGTTTTTGTGTTATGTTGATATAAAATGCTTTTATCACAATATCTTAATGTTTCGTGTATCAGTATTAAAATATAACATAAGGGTATTCAATTTTCAAAAATAACAACAATAATTATCGTCGCAGATAACTAACGTTAGTGTATTATTTATCTATAGTTTTTTAACATTTTAAAACAGCCAACTCAAATTTCCATTTTTGCCCTCATTCGTCAAGTATAAGTTCTAAAAAATATATGGAAAAACACTGGTAAGAATATTGCTTTTGAATTATTTTGGTCAATTTGAATTGCATTATTTTATTTGTTTTATGATAACTATCATATATATCATATAACTATCAGCTATAACTATAGCAAAATTATTGACATATTTATCTTTTTTTCTTCAGAATGTCTGAAAATGCATTAAATTAGTTTGTATACAAATATTTTTTAATGTTTTTTTTTAGGTTTTCCAGTCATATGACCTACGTGTCACACATTCGTAAGAATCAAGTAAGTTTCTCATTTTTTCAATCTATAAAATTGTTTTGAACAACTATGTTTTTACCCAGGTTATCATCCATCTCATTGTTAAAAGTTTTACTTCTTCTAGAAAACTTTGAATAAAAAGTTATTTGTGTGTTAATAAATGTACTGTTTATATCTCAAGAAAATATGGATATCGACAGTGGAAAGGAAAAAGTACCAAGCGACATAATATTTGCCAGAGAAAATGTTACCAAACGACATATTAATAATGTATTGCTTGGTAACATTTTCCTTTGCACACAATATGTCGCTTTTTCCTTTCAACCGTTGATATGGATATGTGAGTAGATAATCTACATTCCTGTGCTTGGAAAAAACTTCTGTTTTGATAATATCATAAACAAATTTATGTACTCCCGTCATGGGTAAAAATTCCAGACTCGCATGCGAGTATTTGGACATACTCAAAATGTTGATAAATAAATAAATATTTTCAGGACAAAAAGAAAGACAGAAAAAGATAACAATTATAATGTGCATTAATCATTTGAAATTATTTTTTTCCAAGAACATAGAGGACGCAAAAATCTTAAGACACTTTAGGCCGATCTTATGAGCTAAAGTGTGATCGGGACTGCCTTCAGAAAATATTTATATCGATTCAAAAAGAGGGAAAACGATTTTTGTCCATGCGATGACCAAAGTTCTCAAGACGTCCCCCATAATATACTGTATGACTGTCCCATGTTTGACGCTGAAAGGCTCAACTTGCAGCCTGCACTAACCGGATGAGGTTCTGGGGAATGAAGCCACCGCTGGAAAGTACATAGAATATCTGAAAACCTTGGTCTTAAAAATGAAAAAAATCAACGAAGGGGTGTAGATACTGTACACAAGAATTAGGGAAAAAATATTTAAAAAATGGAAAAAAGCTTTGTAAGTTAAGCAAAGCAATGATAAAAGGAACAAGAAGAAAAAGGAAAAAAAAACATTTGAATAAAATAATCTTTCATTCCAAGACTCAGACCGGTCCTTCTGATCACCGGTCAGATGCTTTGCTCACAATGTCCACTATAAGCTAAACGTTAATTTTTTAAAGTGATTTGATGAATGCGAATGGATTGTAATAAATTATGATTTTCTTTGTCTTTCTTCGATATGTTAAATACGTATTTGCCTTTCAATCATTGCTGATGAATAATATGTAAATTATATTTTTTTATTTGATCATTTTAGTCTGGAGATATCAAGAATATCAAAGAGATGTTTTTCGCCGTCACAGAAAAACACTTGCAGATGAAATACTCACTCAAAATATGATGTTAAAGGTGAGACATATCAACGCCATGGTGCCATGGTGGTGAGGAGAGCACCCCATATCTATTGTATGTAGGTTGGCTTTTTTCACCATCATGACGAAGAATGCAGTGAAAAACCATAGTTAATTACACTATTAGTAAAAAAAGAGTTCACATCTCTCTTTTCCCTTATCTGAATGGCAATGGTTATAGAGCACTGCATTGGTAACATCAAGTGCAGTGTATCTTGATCATTTATTTACATGAAGGTAAGATGATCAGTCATACACTTCAGAAACCCAGTCTAAGGTATCACCATGAAATATATATTATCAAAATCTACTTAAACAAAAAAATACATATTAAGAGCATACCACAAAACACCACGCGACTTGAATCGGCCGATTTCCCGTACAAACGTATTCCTCGATTTTCTCCATGGAATTAAAATTAGGAGCAATGATTTTTTTTACGCAATTTAGATATTGTACCCAGATTGCGTGTTATTGTTTTGTTTTTTTTCTTATTAATACATAAAATCACAGTACATAAGAAAAACTCAAGAAAATCCCACCAAACGGCATTAGCCTGTGTTTGTGGGTTATACTTATAATTAATTTATTTATCTCTTTTAATAAATAAAATATTTTTAAAAAAAGACAATGCAAAAATGCATCTTAGTTGATACTAAAATGAGTTAAAATTATTACTGAGCTTAATTATTAAATTCCAGGTAGATAAATCGAGGAATATACGTTTGTATGGGAAGCTGCCGCGAGTCTTCGTGGTGTGGTATGTTCTTCACTGTCAATCCAACCAAAAACGTCGCGCCGACCAATCAATTATTTCATACAGTGTTCTGACATAAAAAGTGGTGCGTATAGTACAATCAATTGTTGGAGTTATCTTTTTACATAATATCATTTTTTTTCAGATTTAATTTGAATGGATTGGATTATAAATTTTTATTTAGTAATGGCTTAATGATCATGGAAATTACTTACCCTTTCAAAATATTGTTTTTATATAAGTAAATTAATATAAATTTTCTTTCTTTTCAGGTAAATACATACCATCATGAAGTATTCAACAGGACATCATAAAAGTCAGGACCCAAATAACAAGTCTTAAATTATAAAATGTAGAATATTTTTTATATTCAACTCAATAAGACTTCATTTTTGAATACTCTAATTTTATTAAAGATTATCTTTTCAATCTTGTGCAATAAATAACCAAAATAATTTATAACATACTTTTTTTTATCTCTTCCTATAAAATGCTCTCATGTAAAATTATTTATAAATGGACATGAACTTTTGCTGCTTCCCAAGTACTTTCACATATTTTTCTGGGCTGCCAATGTTGGTAAGCAAGAAGATTTTAGACATTTTAAACTTAGAATATCAGTGTGATAGAGATTACCACAGAGTTGACCGAAAGCAGTTTCTATCATTGGATTTGTAGTTTTTCTTAATTTTGATCTTTTACTTGTAAAATCAGCCAACAAAAAAAACACTTGGTTGCATACAAGTAATCATTTTTATTTATTGGTATTATTCCATATATACATAAAAGTTTACATATTTAACAATTATCAGTATTTGCCATTTTTGTCAGTCCCACTGATAAAATACAATAATTATTATTAGCTTCACTAAAAATGAGAGTAGCTTGGAAGTTACCTATTAATTGTAATCTATATGTAATTTAGCAATAAACCTATAATGCCTAATTTAAGTAGTTTTTTAATGTAGTACACAAGGTTTAGAAAAGTTTTCATCATCTCATCATACATATCCGCTCCCTATGTGGAGCATATGGAGAAAAATTTTAGTGGTGGTTTTAATTAATAAAAAACAAGGTTTTCCTTAAATAAACAACATGCATAAATAAATAAATTTACTATAGTTTATTCTATAGGTACCTTATTCCTACATAGGTAGGTATTTTTGTAGATTAAACAAATATAAATACTTTAACACACATAACCTACATAAAACGTAAACAATATTTGAGGTTAAGTGTCAATACCTTATCAGCTCCAATTATAATTTTGCGCATAAATATTGCTATAATGCGGTATATTGTTAATCTATTGAGATTTTCTATTATCAGCTATAAAAATCGGTGTTTGATTCAAGTGTTCTTGCGTTTTGGGATATCAGTTTTAAAGTTATAAATTCGAGTGAAATTTCCGTCCAAAATGTGTTCATTGACGCACCGGTCGAGTTGCAAAATACTGGAATTTTGTAACTACCGCTCTCCTTTGAGTACAAGATATGCATCCAAGGAAATGCAGTACAATTTTAGCGACCAAAAGAAAGTTCTCTACGTGGAGAAAACTTTGGATTTACTTGGCTACAGCACAAAAAGTAAAGATTATTCGAGAGTTTGGGGGGGGGAGAATCTCCTGTCAAGTTTCCGCTTGACATTATTTACGACTTTTAAAAAAAGCAGGGCTGTTTAATAACAAAGTACCTACCCTATTTCATCTGCTAGTAAAAATGTTTATTTTTTCATACAGTAGCAATAATAAAATTTATTACGAACAGCTGTGTTTAATTTCCTACCTACATTCCAAACGAAAACTAATTTATTTATCGATACGAATAGTAGACCAAATGTAAAGCTTTTTACAACTTCAGTTTCGATCTGCATTTTTTAATTTCAATAAACTATTTTTCTTTCCATTTTTCAATTTTCGTACAAAAACAACAATTTTATATAGAGGTAGGTACTTATTTTAGTTCCACTAACGACATCATGTTAACATTCTATTAACAGTTAAACCACAACATGCAACCTACGCTACGGCAAGACTAATTACCTACGGTCGCGTCATATAAAAATAACGCTGGCGGTCAAGCTGCGCATTAGGCGATTATCGCTCTTATTTTGGGACGCGGGGTGGGCGGGTCACATGCGCGAAACACACCCCCTCCACTTTCTTTCCAGCGTTCTTTTTACATGACGCGACCCTATACCTGAAAGCTGAAAGTACTACCTACACCCTACACCTACCCTATGTGAAAAGTCGGAATAATCGGCGGGCGTGCTTTAGAAGATGTATGAATGTGGAGTAAGCAAGCGAAGTTGTGCCAGAACAGAGTGGTGTGGCGTTCTATTCTCTCTTCCTAATCCTTCCTGGGAAATGTGATGGTTAGTGTAAAAACGTCACGTGTCATTTCATTTCTCATCCGCTAAATTATCATCAGCTGTTTTTATGGTTTTTTAAAATTGCTGTAGAGTTGTATCTTGATACGCAATCACAAATAGGGTAGGTATTATCCTTTTCAGAAATCCTATTTTCAGGAAAAATTACTATGTCAAGCGTTCATTACTGTTCGCTAAAATAATATCTCTGGGTTCGCATTGACATGATAGAGTTAAACATTAAAGTTTAACAAATTGATATAATTTGGGCACTTCCTCTGACAAGAGGTTAAACATAAAAGTTTTGAAGGAAAATCCTTCCCATTTAGGTTTTATTCACGAAGATAAAAATTATTATCTTGGATTTTACGAATGTGATGATGATCTGTATAGATTCACCAATGAGGGTCCCATTTTTTTGTATAATGCATAGTAGGTACCTACCTACCCATTAAGGAAACCATGAAAGGACAAAAGATTTTTACTTTAGTAGGTAGGTAGGTATATTTTTCCTTTAAACTTCATATTAATTATCCTTCATATAGGTAAATAAATACACTGTGTTGATTAAATAACTTTTTATTGATTAATTTTTTTTCACACCTTCAATAACCTTTTAATCACAGCTCGCGAGGCAATATATATAATATAAACAATTTTTTATCAACAGCTAGGAAACAGAATCAGAACATTTTATCAGTTCATATAAATCTATACCTACCTATTTTTTATAAATTAAAATCATAACTGTCAAAATTAATCACGTAGGTACTAAGTTATAATATTAGAAATAATATTAGATCTTTTACAATTTTTTTTCATTTTTTATTGAAATCGTTGAAAAAACTACTTTTTACATTTCTTTCGCAAGGTTTAATTGTAAATGATCGGAATGTTTTGAATAGTCATACACACAAATAAATATCTTGAATTGAATATTCGTTTGTACCTACTCTATTGTATAGGTATAATATATTTATTATATCAATAGGTAGTAGGTACCTATATTTTTAATTATAAAAATTACACAATGCATGTTATTACTCTTTTAGGTACAAAGAAAGTATTTGAAATATTTATACACAAAATATAAAAATATATTTTAGTCGTTACAAGTTTACTCCAAAACCTTTTTCTTATAAAATATAAACATTTTTGTGTCAAATGATAAGAAAAAAGTTTTGCGCCATTGACTACATGTTCTTTGCTGTTTCATCACAAACAAACTTTTTAAAATCAAAAGTTTGGTGAGTTTTTAATGTTAATGTCATCGATCAAGCTGGTTCTCTGGACGCCATTTTGAATTACTTTTAATATTTAAAACTGCTCCTTTTATAAAAAAGGTATACTCCGATTCGAGAACATAATAGTTTATAAATGTTGAATATTTTTAATACAAAAACTTAACGAAAATGCCCACATAAAGACATTGACATAACATTTTATTTATGAGATGTAAGGCAAGAATATAATTTTTTATTTGTTTGTAAATAAAATCTTTGGGCCATTTTCTACATTAATTTTATCTAATAATCAGTTAAATATAATAAAATAAAACAGTTATACTAATTCCATTTTCTTCAAAGTTTTCAATCAACATCGATGTAGACATTTAATAAATAAATCCCGTTCGTCTAGAAATCAAAATAAAAATCTTTTTACCCAATTTAACAGACAGAATTTTATACAATTTAAAGTGTGCTTATTTTGCAAAATTTGGGCTCTAAACCCAGAAAAAACGTAAATTAATCGGAAGAATTTGCACTTAAATGAACCCTTTTAAATAAAAATAAAAATAAAGTTCACGTTAAAAAGTACTATATAAGGAAAAGCATCTCACTGGGACGTCCTTCAAATGTAAATTGTAACACTTACTACACAATAAAGTAATAAAGTGTGATTATTTTGTAACCGTCCTAGCCAATGACGTCTATAATAATAATAATGGACCTTACGCTAAGCGGAAAACCAAAGTAAAAACTAAAAAAAAAATAAGGTCCATTCCGTTGAGAGCGAGCTTCTTCGCGCACCAAAACGTTGCGAAAATGAGCGTTACCGGCAGGAAAAAAAACAGTTTGCATTTACAACGCATCGTTTAAATCGGTGCTGTACCCTGCCGAGATTGAGTTTACGTTTTCTCGGCCGGCTCAAACGCTAGTTTTATGTTTTGTCAATATTTCGTTGTGTCGCTAAGGCTCGGGATATGACTTTCACCCTCATAGTTGGAAATCCAAATTATTTTCGACTCAATGCCAGTGGTAACCAATCCGCGCTTTTCTCTCAAAAAATAGCGTCCATAAGTTTTTCTTTAGAGAATGAATGTTTGAGCTTTAATTCCAGCATTTTACGTCTGCGAAAATGACTAGTTATAAAAAAAACTTTATTGGTTTTCTCCTAATGTCGGAACAGCGGACGATAATTTTACGTGATAACGTCTAGAAGAAAACATTGATGAAAATTAGATCGTACTTTTAATGAATTGAATTTAAATTATTATTACAGAAATTATCATTAAAATTTTGTATAAAAACACAGAAGGAGTAATTGAAAATTCCAATTTTTTCCATAAATTTATCATTTTTTTGCACTCGATTGTAAATACAAATTCTTACATGTTACTTAAATTAACATGTTGAATTAAAATAACAATGTGCTCGATAAAATAAATAACGATACGACCTAGAGCTAGATGCGTCACAAACCGAATGCTTAGGCCGATCGTTCCGCGATATCTCGCTTGGCACACTCGCAAGGGCGGAACGTTTAACAATTAGTCATGCTTTTTTTGTGTGCTACAGCCGGCGTTCATAAATTTATATTGCGTTCTTCACGTCAAGTAAAAATTCTACCTTGAAGCTAAATGATGTAAATCGTGTAAAATTTTGTTTGTTGGATATTAAATTCAGTATCGATTTAGTGCGTGTAGTGCGTTTAGACTGAGTACCAAATCCGCCAAATAGATGAACCCTATTATGAAAGATAGAAGCATCTGTCCCAGGACCTTCATACTTTCCCAGTAGTAGACTGTTCGCACTTTCTTGGGGATGCAGAACCAAATACTGAAGGTGACTCCTCCGGAGTAGAACAGCAGGACAACTCCAAGGGAGTGGAGAGTCACAGACTAGAATGAAAAAAAAAAACATGGGTCAAGATCGTTCCAAAAATGAAGTTATGCAGATTCGGTTTTCAACAGGATTGCCAGAATTACAATACAGTGATCATTTTTATTACGTGAACAAAGATGATCAGTCTGACGCTTCAGTACCAGTCCAAGATATCACACATGAAATGTTAATACGAAAATTACATGTTACTAAATATTTCATGTTGAATTGAACCCGCGACCTCGTGCAGGGTGGCCAAATGCGCTACCACTATGCTACGAGGCGGACAAAAACCCCATAATGTTGTAAAAATACCACAGCAGAATAAAGCATGGCAGTCGATTGACTCACCGGATTACCTACTTTGATTTTAAACACTACACTTTTATAAATAATTATGGCGTCGTTCGTAAAATACATTTGGAATGATGTAAATATTGAATGAACAAATTTGTTCATGGTAATCATCATCAACTATAAGATGCATTCGTATAAGTCCTAATAAGCGTACATAATTATTTAAGTAATTTTTTGGTGGGTAGATCGCCCACATCAAAGATTTCAACCACGTTTCAACTCAAATTCCCGTTGATATAACAAACAGAAGTTTATGCTGCAAATCATAATTTTATGTGTTTATTTTATTTAATGAATTTGTTGAATTGAAATCAACCATTGAATTATCATATTTGTAATATAGTGACAACAAGCTCGTTAAAAATTCGGTGCAAAATATTCTACGGGTGAATTTTATGTCAAAAATGTCTATGTTATTTTGCCCTGTTGCTCGATCACAGATCACTACCGACTCGGTAATAAGCGACGTGATAACGATTTCTTACCCATGGATGTTTAACGTTTTCGCGATCACAATGGAACACGCGTTAAAAGTTATCGATCGGGATTATTAAACGAGCGCTTCTAGTCGCGAGCCATTTCCCGAGATATATCTTATTCGCACATATCTTCATTCAATCTTTCTCGAGTGCCGTATTGCATTTAGCCGGTTTTCGGCAAGCCAAATATTGAGAAAAGCAGTCGACATAATAAAAAATCCGACAAGCGCGATGATTTGACGTTTGACGTACGGCCGCGATATCGCGTGCATCGGCTCCGCTCGGCACAGATTGGCAATGCTCGGCTCGGCGAACGTGGTATTGAACGAATGTCATTGTGATCGGTCAAATCGTTAGCGTTAGCACGTGGTTAACACGTTTTTAACTACGTCGATAGTTATCTGTGATTGAGCTACTGAAAAGTGAATTTAGCAGTTATTTTAATGTAATTGAATTATTTCACAGGGATATGGGCTATGGTCTATGTGATAGGATTCTGCAAAAACAGTCTTAAAAAGTATGGTAAAATGGATGGAGTAAATTTTCGTATGAAAGAAATAATTCAATTCCAGTAAAATAGATACCTACTAGATACTAAATAGATACTACTTTTTTTTTTTCATAACGTTGTTTCTTTACGCGTGGATAATAAATAACACATTATAAGTACTCGTGGTTCTCCATGATTTCTAAGTGAGGATTGGCCTCACTTGCTTCATATACAAACTCTCCACTGGCAATAATGACATTAAATAATTATCTATATTATTGATATCCCAACAGAGACAGAGAAACTCTGGAAACAATCAATTTGGCAATCAATCTTTATTGGTGTAGGATATCAATAATATTTGATATTAGCCCAGCATGGGTATAACCCAGTAATTTGTCTACAAGTATTTGTATACATTCAAAATGTTTTTAAAATTATCTCTATATTGAATATTGAATACTCACTAACACCCCCGATAATCCTCTCTTGCTGGCTAGTCCTATGATGATGCATATAGACATGATGGAGAACGACAGATAGATGACGTTCGGGAGAATCATCACCGTCGTTCTGTCGTTTATGTCGTAAATCAAATCTGAGTATAAACTGGCGCATGCTACCAACAGGATCTGGAAAAAATGAACAATTTAAAAAATAATAATTTTGTCCACCTCTGTCTCATCTACTATACAATACACTATCTCACGTTTACCTGCGTCACGCGATAAAAATATCTCGCGTTCATGCGGTATACTGGCATTTATCTTAGTTCCTCTATTTTCAGTGGCTATCCACATCTACTCCTACTACTACTACTTTCCCTTATCCGCACCCAATGGTGCGTAGGGTACTGCATTGGTACACCAAGTGCAGTGTCTCTTGATCATTTTATTACATGAAGGTAGCGTGATCAGTCGTACGCTTCAGTACCAGCTGAAAGCTATCAAATAATTATTCAAGATTTCATAATAACTAGCTAACTAACTAACTAACCATCACGCCATTTCCCGTAGGGGTAGGCAGAGAGAATAGAACGCCATACCACTCTGTCCTGACATACTTCCTTTGCTTTCTCTACATTCATACATCTTCTCATGTACATACGCCGATTATTCCGACTTTTCACATGTAAACTTTCAAGTACTTGACGTACGTATGTCTTTCTCGGCCTTCCGCGGCTTCTACATCCAGGCACACTTGCTTTTAAACTTCTTTTAGCCGTTCTTTCATCACTCATTCGCTCCACATGACCAAACCATCGTAAAAGCCCTTTCTTAATTTTGTCGATAATGCTTATCTCAGCCTTGCACTCTGCTCTAATTTCGACATTTGTACACCTATTATACATAGTCTTACCACAAATTCGCCTGAGAGATCGCATTTCAACAACATTCAGTCTACTTTCATCCTTCTTTTTCCGACACCACGCTTCACTACCACGCACAAGGGTTAGTACCAGAACTCCGTTGTGTACTGCCAATGTTGCTTCTTTCGATAAGTTCTTGTTTGCCACTATCGATTTCAAGGCACCATTAACTCTGTTTCCTTCTCTCAAAGTCCTTATCCACATTTCCGTCTCTTGTAAACATACTTCCCAAATATACAAATTCTTCAACCTGCTTTAATCTGTCTCCATTAACTATAATCTAAAATACGGTCATATTCACATTTATTTTTAAAAACCATCACATCTTTTCCACATAATACACCCACATAATGTAATATATACAAGATTGCAACGTCGCATCAGATATTAATTATTGGTGCATTGATTTTAAGAATTTTCTAATACTGATTGGTATATTGATTAGTATTTTAATACTGATCAAAGTAACATTAATTTGCATACTTTACAGATAAAACGTCAAAACCCGTTTTACAAAATTATGGCTTAAAATTATTATGCTGTCTTACCTTACTTTATGTTTTGACAAAGTTACTTTTTAGCTAGAATTTTCTACTTGGATACACCAATTGCGGTGAATCTTGACAATTTTATTACATGAAGGTAGGATGATCAGTAATACACTTCAGTACCTTTTCAAGGTATCACACATGAAATGTTAATATGTAAATTACTTCTAAATTATTATTTCACGTTGACCTCCTATGAGAATCAAACCCGCGACCTCATGCACGGTAGTCAAATGCGCTACCACTATGCAACGAGGCGATATTAGAACGTATAAAAATCATTGCTCTCTAGTGTTAAAGTCCAGGGGGAGCATAAAAATTCGTGGACTACGTGGAGGAGAAGCGGCCACGGGTCACGTGACAGCGCATACAAATACAACGTTTAAACTAGAACATATTTAGAATAATATAATTATCTTACAAAGGAAAAATGCTTGTTTGAAGTATACGGCATACAGTAAACACCTTGGAATTTATTATACCACGTGAGAAACATACTTACTTAATTTGTGTTTCGTTTTAAAAGTCTGTCGATTCAACTGATAAATGCGTAAATTCGTACACCTGAACTAACAAGAACGTAAATGAGCAGAAACTGGTTCTTAAAATCATTTTTACGTGATTCATTTTACCGGTTTAGAGGACCGTATTACGGTATTAGGGCAATATGGGCGTTACTAGATCCCAATCCCACTCTGTAGACATAATAAGGAGTTAGAAGCTTTGTTGAAAAGCGTCCGTTAATAAAATATTAAAGAAAAAAATCCTTATACCTCAATATTTACATACCCATCCAAACGATAAATCAGATAGTGCGTACAAACCAAGTGGATAATACTAATACAGAGATGAGGTAGAATTTTTTCAAATTCAGGAATATGGATATTCGAGCGCTTACAGGGCTTATGACCTGTCATTGGCTGGGTTAAGTGGCCACTTTATGTACTACAACATTCCCCATTCCGCTTATTAGCGAATATCCACACCAGGTAACATTTTTGATTTTGTGTATATGTTACGAATCGAAAACCATTCACCAGCGCGTAACTAGCTCCATCTATGCATTGATATTGAAGTTAAGTATTTATTAGCAAATTATTACTACCTCATCTCTGTAGGGATATAAAATAAAATATATACCTACTCCCGTCTTGGGATAAATCCAGATTTGTGTGCAAGTATTTAAACACACCCAAAATGTTGTTTAATTATAAAGCCTACTCTTTCTACGCAATGCGATTAAATGTGACACAAAAAAGATAAAGATTTTTCCGAAAGCTATTGTGAGTTACGAATAATCCATTGAATTCATTTTTTTTTTTTAAATCCTTAGAAAACAGTTTGAAGTATACGTGATCCTCGTTGTCCGCCTTGTGGCATAGTGGTAGCGCATTTGGCTACCGTGCATGAGGTCGCGGGTTCGATTCTCTAGGGGCTCAATGTGAAATATTTATTCCATGTGATTTTCACATTATTTTTCATGTGTGATACCTTGGACTGGTACTGAACCGTGTGACTGACATCTTACCTTCATGTAGGTAATAAAAATGATTAAGATACACTGCACTTGGTGTACCGATGTAGTGCCCTATGCACCGTTGGGTGAGGATAAGGGAAAGTAGTAGTATTTAACGTGATCTTTTTTTTTGCTAAACACTGAAAAATTTCTAACGTTGCCCTCAGCTGTAACTTTAAAATAAAAAATGGCGATGAAAGATCCCACGAGATTCAAAAGAACTACGAAATAATAATATTATATTATTCGACGGGTATTCCTATGGCTGATGACCATAACAGTTTGCTATGAAGAATAAAACCATGCTGAGAATTATTGTAAATAACTTCTAATGCCATTTATATAATACATGGAAGTATTCAATATCTTTATGCCGACGCAACTCGAGACAAAAGCATGACAGCTTTTCACGCAAAAACCTTTGTTCGTATCCACAGAATAGGGCCCTGAAAATGCTAATTAACTTTACTACTACTACTTCTCTACCTTATCCGCACCCAGTGGTGCATAGGGCACTGCATTGGTAACACTAAGTGCAGTGAATTAACTGATTAACGTTAGCGCTTCCTAAATTCATTAGCAAAAGAGATTCTATGAGTTTGGCGGAGAAATGCTAAATCGTGTTATTTTTTAGGTTTGTATTGTCCATATGCTCTACATAGGATGTGGATATAGAATGATGATAATTTGAACCGGGTTGTAGTGGTCTAATGGCAGATTTGAAGACACTGGATTAGAATTTCTTCGTTCAAATCGGCAAAGTTATTTCCGACTATTTGAAAGCGGCACCAAAATTTAAATATTTGAACATACTTGAGATACTATTGAGGCCTTATGATTAAACTATAAAATAATAAATGCGTTTACTAAGCTGTTTTGATAAATAGTTTTATCATAGCTATCGCGTTTTTTGCTATGTAATATTTTATGCATGTATTCTGCACAGGAATTTGCATTATTTAAACAAAAATCTAGTCTGATAACAATAATATGATACATAGTAGTTATAATATGTTACACAATACCTAATTATATTGTTGACGCGAAAATAAACCTAAATTAGCGTTACGAAAAGAAGCTATATTATCACAATTGGGTTGTTCCCGATAGCATGAATATCCTTGAAAACGTTATAAATATTTAAGTATATTTTTACAATTCCATAGATATAAAACACAATGATCAAACATGTTGTTTTCATTTATAAATTTATGTTTTACACGAAATTACGAGTGACTTTTAACGCCCGTTACTGGCTAATGACGTCATACCCGTTTATTATGAAAGGCGGGAAATTCATTACAAAGTCAGCGCCCATATTGATGTGACGTCACACCCCATGCGCGCCAAATGAAGGAATTTTGCGAGCTATTTGAAAAAGCGCAATTTCAAACCGCGCTAGAAAATTCATATGACATCGTAAAATTTTTTTTTTTTTTTTTCTTGATATTTTTATTTTTCAATCAATTTTTTTAAATAAAAAATAGAAAATCGAAAAGAACCCAATTCGTTCTGTTATTACCAAGTACTCGTATATTAACAGAATTAAGCCCTTAATTATATTTTCATGGTTTCTGCACTAACTTTAATAGAATACAATACTACTTCTACCACTCTCCCTTATCCGCACCCAATGGTGCATAGGGCACTGCATCGGTACACCAAGTGCGGTGAATCTTGATAATTTGTCACACGAAGGCGTGACCATCAACCTTACGCTTCAGCGCCAGTCCGATTTTAAATATTTTTATGTGAAAATCACAATAATAGAATACAGTAAAGTTCGTCAATTGGGTTTTTCCCGATTTTTTATTTTTTATTTCAAAAAATTGATTGAATAATTACAATATCAAGGGAATTTTTTTTATTTTTTACGATGTCATATGAATTTTTTAGCGCGGTTTGAAATAGCGCTTTTTCAAATCGCTCGCAAAATCCTTCATTTGGCGCGCATGCGGTGTGACGTCACAGCAATATATAGGCGCTCACTTTGTAATGAATTTTACGCCTTTCATGGTGGACGGGTATGACGTCATTAACCAATAACGGGCGTTAAAAATCATTCGTATTTTCGTGTTTTTTAAAACATAAATTTATAAATGAAAACAACATTTTTGATCATTGTGTTTTATATCGTTGGAATTGTAAAAATATTTATAACGTTTTTAAGAATATTCGTGTTATCGGGAAGAACCCTATTGTATTTAAAGCATTTTAGAATTAAAAATTTTCTTACAAATTATTCATTGATGACTTTGTATTTTCATTTAAAAAAACAAGTAATATTTTGCGTGTCATTCATGACTATGTGAGTTTAATATCGTTAAGTTTATAAAGTAAATACTATAGGTACTTCCTGCTAAGATCATGCATTCTTGACTGAAACCAAAGTTATAGATAAGAGGCTTGATAAATAAGCAAAGAATAATACATGAAATATCATGTTACAGAAACAGAAAGTAAGAACATTATAACTGCGCCTAATCTATAGATTGTGGTTGTAATGACCTGAAAATAAGTTAAAAGTCCGTGTTATTCTGATAACCGTATATTTAAGTTGAAACATAACGTTTAACTAAATGCACTTAGCTTTATTAAACTAAATAAATAAATTAAACGGCTTGAAACGTTACGTCACCCAGGACGTACCCTCACAAAACGATTGCAACATCATCATCATCATTTCAGATGGTGGAATACTTAAATAAAACGTTTATTATTTTATCAATTCTATTAAAACTTAATTCAAAATGTCCGACAAAAGGTACGGCCCGTCTAACGTCACGTTTCAAGTTGTTTTATACCGGAAAAAGTCGAATTAATTCGACTAGAAACGTCATTTGCCATTACTATTCACAGTATGTCTGTACCTGATCACACCTTGCTTTCCCGACCTTATCACAGAATCATTGTCTTTGCAGTTATTTTATCAATGTTTGTTATTAAAATTAAAACAAATCCACTCGAATAAACTCCCAACGTTGACATGGCATTGGAGTGACTTTAAATAACTCGTCCAAAATAGAAAATACCATTATTTGGAAAACCAATACGGGTTTGCTCTTTCCGATGTTTTGACCTCCACTTTAGAGCCAAAACAAAGCAGATAATATTACAGTGAATATAATGACCGTGAAAATATAGGCACATACATTTAGAAAATAGTCTTTTCGTATGTACATTGGCTCATGGAAATGAGGTCGATTTCTGAGTGCTACATTTTTTGTTTTCCTTGAAAATTATTATTGTTACGCGAAGTAAAGTTTGTTTTACTACTTAATGTCTACTGATAAATATAAAAATTATTGGTGTTTATACTAAAATTATTGTATGGAGATAATATACCTACCTATATATTGTAAATTTTAATTAAGTTTATTATTTTTAGCGCCTAATTCCAGATATCTCAAACAATTTTTCTATTTGCATAAAATGGTCTTTAGTCGTCAAAACTTAAAGTGAAAATACAATCAAGAAACATCGCAGTTTTACCCAAGAATCTCTCATTTGGGAATTTTTAGGTTTGCGTCAGCTTGCGTCAGAGCTGTGGGACGTGGATCTGACTTAGGAGGATGTGCGGGAACTGGCGGCCGATCGCTTGGCTTTTGTAGAATCCATATGCTCCACATAGGGAGCGGATATGGCGGCATGATGATGATGAAAAAAGTTAAAGAAAAATGTGTGATTATTTTGTATATCTTTACACCGTAACGCCTACATATACATACACTAAACTTCATGCACCTTAAATATTGTGTTTTCCTCCATTTAGTACCTACGTAGTATGAAAACCATAAAAACTAAAATATTTCCATTCCCATGTAAACCAAAGGATTTCCCTTTTCAAAATCAATGTATTTAATCCAGAGTTTACTAAATAACATCATTCTAACTTCATACTTACAAGTTCAACTACTTTTAACATAAACTCCCATGACGTGAGGTGTTTAATCTTCTTCTTGAACCCCCCCGGGGGTCTCCAATCGGTGCTGCTGTAGTCCCGCGGTAGGTAATCGCTGGAAGCGGACGCCATCTTGAAATACTCGTTCCTACCTGGCAACATCACTCTCCCGCCACTGGCACAGGCAACACTCCCCGTCACCGGGTCTATATTGGAATACACGTTTTCTATGCGATTATCCGTCATAATCTATGGTCAATGCTGTCTACCCTACCGCTTTTCGGTAGATCTACCAACTTTTCAGAAATAAATACCGACTTATCAAATTTTTCAAGTTTTTCCGTAAATAAATGCCTTAAAAAAACATTTGGTCAAATAAACCATTTTTTTAACAATCCCTCCTTCCCTTTTCAGAAAATCTTGATTCCACTGAGTTTTTCCTCAAACTTAGCGATTTTCACTTCACGGAGGTTGGCAACACTAGTCATTTTTTTCAAAATAAACATGACATCAATGTATTTTGTTTTGAACTTATTATTTACGTTGATTTCACATGATTACACTTTGAATTTCACCTTTATTGTTAATTATTTCACACGGCACGTGCGGCGTCGGCGAAACTTAACGAATTATGCACCTTTTTGTATATTTCCCGTGACATTTGACAGCCCGTTTGGCGGGAAGCGGTGCCTCATCACAACATGATGCACTTGGCATTTCTCGCGGAATGATTTCATACTGATGAAAATATTCCGCCGTGTTAGTCATAACATGGCGAGATAAAGTCATTGCAGAGGTGGCAAACTATAGAATTTCCTTATCTTATCGGAACTGCGGCCGTAAATATCAAATGTTATTGTCGCCCATTAGAATCCAACCAGAAGTTATGTGATATTTATCATAGACATGTTTATTTTATTTGCGGTTTATGACTACAATCTCTGCCCTTGCAGTTTTTTTCGATATAAATTGATTTTCAATGTTTTAATTCATTCAAACCAATAATAAGTCATTTAATTACCTCTTCACTCTAAAAAAAATATATTACTTAGGAATTACTTTAAAAAATGACGTAGAAATACAAGGTATAACAAAACTCGTAGTACAACCCGAAAAATGATGAATCTACAACATATTTGGAGTCGAATGTGTAATATGACTTTTGACCTGTGCTTGAAAATTTTTTTTTCCTTATAAATGCTTTATAAGTATTGCAGATTAAGTAAAATGATGTAGATTCATTGGTTTCCCGCTTGTACGTCGAGTTTTGTTACACGGGTAGATACATAATTTAAATGATTTATTTTCGTGATAGGCGGAATGGGGAATGTTGTAATACATCAAGTGGCCACTTAACCCAGTCAATGACAGGCCATAAGCCCTGTAAACGCTCATATAATCCAAAACATAATTTCCAGAGCTTCTCTGTTGAGTTATTAATAATTATTAAAAATCATATTCTCTAAATAATCGTTTGTCGACATCTGGCGCTGTGATAAGAGGCTGTAGATACTTGGTATGTGTTTAAAATAATATATGTAGTATGTAGAAGTGAGCGACTAGTATGTTAGTATCGCTATACTATCCTTGTTCCGGTAGGTTCTCGCGGGGGAGGCGCTCATCACCCATTATCTAGTATTGTGTCATGCCGTTTACCGTCAAATTACCACTTACCATAACCACTACTTACCGTAAACTGTACATTCCACTAAACTCCTGCTATACGAGTATTTATAACATTACCTTCTACATAACTCCGACACCACGGGATCACATCACAAAAAGATAAGAGATCGCAAAAATCCAAAGTGATTGAAGCGCTGGCTCAGTTCCACAGGGAAACAACTAGAAATTGGTGCAGATAGCCTGTCAAAGCTTTGACCAAGATCGATTGTTTATACATTAATTATTTGAATGACAAAATAGGCCAAAACTTTGACACTATCTGCACCAATTTCTAGTTGTTTCCCTGTGGAACTGAGCCAGCGAAATATCTGGTAGATTTTCACGGTCGTTGTTGATTCTGTTGCTTTGTTTTTTGGGATTTGTCAAATGTGAAATACACAAACACCCAAACAACATTAACAGATACGACACATGGTTTCCAGTATTACACGCGAACACCAGAATACCTTCTGCCGACTGCGACACGGTACAAATTCCATGTACATAAACACACCACGTTTGACAATACACACACTTCACCTTCAACGTCGGAGAAGACAAAAAACATAGCAAATAGAATCAAAAGTGATTATTCATCCATTTCCGGGTCTCCTGGCTTATCGAGGTGTTTAAGCACTGACACTTGTCCGCGGACGCCTAGTTTGCAGTTTATATGCATCATTATTTGTTACATGAAGACAATCAATAATGTGTCATCATCGTATCAGCCCGTGAAGGTCCACTGCTGAACATAGTAGGCCTCCACCTGCCGATCCTGCGCCGTCCCCATCCATCGTCTTCCAGCAAACTTCTTGATATCGTCCGACCGTCTCATCGGTGGAGGTTTGGTCCATCTGTGGTCCGTTCGTCCGTAAATAAAATGTATTGTAACATAATGATATGATATATTTTAACGGTTCATCTACTCTATTTTTTTATGTTCTAAAAAATAGCTTTATCAGTTTGACCCTCGACCTCATTAATATATGTATAGTTTGTATTAGATATCACTTAATTTTTAAATTCACTAAAACTGTCGAGAGGAAGAATATTATGTTATTATTATTGTAGATAACTTAATTAGAAAAACATGAATATATGTGGTTCCGTGAGGTTTCACCGCTAAAAATATTGAGTGATTTTAATATCCGCTCTTTTATGTGGAACATATGGATTCCACAAACTACCTCCAGCCAAGCGATCGGCCGCCAGCTCCCGTGCATCCTCTTAAGTCGAGTCCACATCCCGCAGCTCCGACGCAAACTGCCGACGGATTGTCAACAGCGGACGTCCAGGACGCCGAGAACCTGATGCCTTTTGTAAAATAGACAAGCATGGTTAAGGCTCTCGGGAGGCATACGTAGTATATGGCCTAGCCAGCCGAAACGTCTTCGCCGGATGACAGTAGACACCAAGAGTTACTGCGTCCGTGCCTCACCTCTGTGTTCCTTACAAAGTCAAACCACCGCACACCTATTGTCAAAACTCAGAAGTCTGCTATTTTGGGCCATGATTCGCAGCCATAGAGGAGAACAGGTGTGATGCAGGCGTTTTAAAGACGGAATTCTGTTTAACCGAGTAAACATCCGATCTCCAGACAGCTTTCATACTGTTGAATTCGGCGCCCGCTACTCCAAGCCGCACTCCCAGCACTTTCTGAAATCTGCCGTTTTCTGTCATGTACGCTCCCAGGTTTTGAAGCCCTCGACCCGACTGATGACTGATGTCCCGACAAAGCCAGGGGGATCGTAGCATCTTGACACAAGCTGTTACACATGACATGGGTTTTAGTGTTGATTTTTTAAACAAATGCGATTATAAATTATAATGGCACAGAACGAAAATATGAATTGCACAGATGATCTTGTAATTTTTCCCTTTATTTTTGTGCATTTACAGAAAATTTTGAAAACCCAAAAGGCGCTGCATACATTTTTCGGTAAAACGATTCAATCCTAAATCCATCGAAAAAGGATTCCTAAATCTTTTTAGTACCTACACTCATTAAAATGTAAATTAAGTAGGTATCTGAAGAACATTTTTATGAATTTAATAATTATGCTAATTTATAATAATCATGAGAGTATTGCTAAAGAAATAATTTTACTATTATCATAATTTTTTAAGCCGACGATATCTAAAATGGTTGTGGTCGTTTTTCCATAGATGTCACCCTACTACTCGATCCAAACGCTGGCGCTGTCGTATAATAAATGTCCCAAAAACTATAGTAGGAATTTTTCCTAGAATTTTTGTGCTGACTCCAAATCGAATATTTTTAAATAATGTCGATTTTATAATTCTTTTCTCTATGGTCTAATTCTAAATTAGAGATGTGCTGACTTCCAAATCGAATATTTTTAAATAATGTCGATTTTATTTACTTACAGATAAATTTGTATGGAAATATATAGGGCGTGATTTTTCGTGTTTTTTGCAGGACAAATACGCTAGTGATAACTGGAAATATTGAAGTATTTTTCAAGGATACCTATGTATAATATTATGTAGATATATTTAAAAAATATTGTTGAAAGTTGTTTCTTTAAAAACTGTTTTTTAGACCAACTGAAAATTTCTATTATTTTTCAAGGGAACAGTTTGAAGTATTTATCATAGATGCCGTTATATTTATGTCGTACCTAGATTTTATATTTTAAATTGTACCTTGATTGTACCAGACCTTTCTATTACTTTTATGTGTCAAATAATGACACGAATATGATCGCTGTGTCACTATTTATACACCGTTTCCCACGATGAGACCGCGAAACTCCAGAGGGTGATTATCATGATATTCTGAGAAAAAAATCTTAGTAAAGTTTTTCAAAAAACTCAATTCTAATTTCTTAAAAAATGATTAAAATATGAATAAAAATTCACGCGTGTAATACCGTCCATTTTTGAACTGGCTAAACACCACGTGACCTGCACCAATTTCAGATATGAAATTCGAATTTTGAATGTTCGTTCGGTGACCAGAGCGGACCCCCACTCCTCCCCGCCCACCGCCACCCCCGCCACCGCTAGCATTTCAAACAGAAGCCAGTATTACATAGTCGCTTTTTATTAATACTTTTTTTTAATTAATTATTAAAAATGCCCGGATCAAAAAACTTTATAAGGATTTTTTTCTCAGAATACCATGAACAATCACCCTCCGGAGTTTCGCGGTCTCATCGTGGGACACGGTGTATATTAAAATATTTTAAATCGTGTTTATAGCCGTTATTACTTATTATTACATTTCTCATACATTTCTCTCGATTTTATTAATAGAAATTATAAAATAATTAAGGTTTTTTCAAATTTTCCATAATCTAAAATGAAGTCGTTTTGTACGGTAGGTACTACCCGGGTGACGTCACATTTCATGTCATTTTATCTTCTACTTCTTTCCACGTCCTCCTATGTGGAGCATGTGGACATCGCCAGATCCCTCCAGGAGACCCTCTACCGCCAGCCAGCTCTCTCGCCTCCTCCCACGTCAGGCCCGCATCCATCAGCTCCGCTTAGTTCATCCGAAAGATGGTCATCGATTTAGATACCGGAAAAAATAATTCGATTTGAAATTTAATTCGATCATCTGTACTCACGCTTGATGTCAAATAACTGGAATTTATTTTCTAAAAGGCATAGTACCTACAACCTAGATACAAAAATAAATGATACCCAAGGTTTTTCTGGGTTTTTATGCCGTGTTTTGAGATTTGTGTCGCCGACCGCGACGTTTCGGAGCAATGTTCTGGGCCGAACACTCAACCCTGAGAATGGACACTGTAATATGCTGCGAAACGTTGGAGTCTGTAACACACAGCCCGAAATAAGGCATAATAATCCAGAAAAGTATTGTTTGTAGCAGTGTTTACGATTCATTAACATTCTAAGTAGTGTATACTATACATAGATAGGTAGGTACTTCTTATTATTATGTAGTTTCGGTTAGGTTAGGACATTCATGACTAAGTAGTTAGGTTACTTAGTCATTAATGATTTATTGTTTTTCTAAATATTGACATTACTAACAGCTAATTAAAATTATTAATATATTTATAATACAATACATACACGGTTACTTAAAGATCACAATTCAATAAGGATGTCAAATGAAATACAATTATCTGTCGTATGTGTTTTATTAAGGGTCATAAAATTAATATACAATCCATTAATGATACATCAATGACATTCCTTGATTTTAATGTAGACGAATACAAAATATACTGTTGATAATTTATTAATTTGTATTTTTATAACGTATTTTTGTATATTAGCATGTATTTAATTGCTGAAAACAACGTTTACAATTGTTAAAAACATTGTCTTTTGTTCATAAATAAAGATGGTATAAAAATAACAGAATTAAAAATGTTTAACAGCATTAATTTTTAATATATCATGTTTCAGAGCTTTTAAAGCTTAAATAACTAGTCTTTATAATGATACAATAACTGGAAAATTCTGATAAAACTATTTAAATGAATTACTCAGTAAAAAGTTGTTCACAAATATTAAGCTGATTTGGAACTTTCAGTCATCGCAAAACCGTTTATTATCCTTATACGTATACTTTGGCAAAATAAGAAAACATGTCGATTAATAGGTTCTTAAAAATAATCACTAAATAATACAGATACACCAAGATGATTCTTTACTCTTATAGAATACTTTATCGATGAGAAGTGTTTGATGTTTTGATGATATCTTAGGCTTTGTACGAGATGATGAATGATTTGGTAAAGCATTATCGTGTTTTCTTGGTTTATGGCTCTTCTCTGTAGGTCATGATGGCGTCCACGAGGAATATGAAGGCATTGAAGATGGCGAACACTCCGGAGGAGCAGAACATGTCCATGTACTGCTTGCTGGGGTGGTAGATGTGGTTGTACATGTATTTGGACCAGTCTGAAAGAACGGAGAAAAGAAATCGAAGAAAATTAATTATAAGACTAAATGAGGATATCAAGGTTGATTGACAGAAGGCTTTAATTTATTAATTTTTACGATGAGTATTAGTTGATTTCGTGGTAAAATCCAGTACGAAAAGGATCTAACCGGCATTTGAAAGGATCCAGTTTCAAATCCTGGAGTAACTGGTTGTTAATGAAGACAAAAATTGACAAGCTTTGAATCGCATGAAGATGCCAAATTGATCACGCAACAAATGCTGCAATCAAAAACTTCCGAAAATGGTAACAGTTTAAACAGTTGATGTGAAAACACAGACAGTAAATTAATAGTATTTGGCGATTTAAATACCAAAAGTGAATGTTTATTTTGTTCCTGATCACAAATATTTGGTTTTCTTTTACTTGTCTTCCGTTCGTTTTCTTTCGGAAAGTGGAGAGTATTTTTAATTTCAACTTAACAAAATACAGGACAAAGATATTGTATTTACCGTAGATGATAACTCCGCCAGCCGCAGTGAAGAGTATGGCTCCGACAAGAGAGAAGAGGACAGACGTCTTCCACCCCACTCTCTCACCACCCAGGTGGCCCAGAATGAGGATGGAGTTGATGATGATGTATCCTGAAATGAGAATTGACAAACATCAGGGCAATGAAAAACGCAACGTCCATTTTGTGACCACGAAAGCGAATCGTAGCATATCCAACCTAGAAAAATGTATCGGAGTTAAAAAGATTATGAAAATTATGAAAATATACATATTTAGCGTGTCTTTTGGCAGGCTGTACAATTTTTTTCGGTCCTGTGTAAAGTGCGCATTAGTTTGCTTGCTGAACGTTCATTTTTATATACCTGCACATAAAGCTGCAGCTAGACTTATTTCCGGAATTTCTAAGTTCGACCACATCACTCCACTGATAAAGAAACTGGACTGGCTGCGCTTTCCACAAAGGGTAGAATACAAACTCTGTTGGCTAATGTACAAAGCCGTGCATGATGCCGCTCCAGAGTATTTAAAAGAGCTTTGCATTCCAAATAAACTAGCTGAAAGACGTCTCACATTTCGATCAGCTACATCTACAGCTATAGGCAGGGTTTTAGTACCGATCCGTAATCAGCGCACAAATTTGGAGAGCGCGCTTTTGCGGTTGCGGGCCCTGTGGCTTGGAATGCTCTCCCACCAGAAGTGCGCAACTGTGAGAGTGAAGTGATGTTTCGAAAGAAATTTAAGACCTATATGTTCTCAAAATCTTTTGATTAATTTTGATAATGGTATTTTCTACTCAGAAATTGAGTTTTCACTCACTTTAAATTTCCCGAGCCGTTTAATTCAATATTTAAAGCGCCCTTGAGGTATATTTATACGAAAACGGCGCTATATAAATTATCCATAATAATAATAATTATAAAGCAACATTCAGTTGTGATATTTTTTTGTTGAAAAACATTAAATGTGTATTTTTTTTAAAACCCTGTTTATTTTAAAACGACAATAAAACGGAAATGTAAGTAACGACAAAGCCTTTGTAAAAATATCATTTGAATGGAAAGATTTAACTTTTCACGGTTTTCGCATAATTTAACCTTATTCAATAAATTATTGTTTTATCGTCGAATGACAATGGTATCAATTGTCTTGTCCTAAAGGTGCTGCACCTTCCTTCAGTCATTTGTGAAGCTAATAGCCATGAATCAATAAGTCCTCAATTGTTTGTTATGATAATAATAACAAATAGCAATGATATAAGCTAGCCTCTTACACTGAGTCATTATATACTATAGGACACAGGATAATAATTAGCTTCTGACCTTGCTTCTTACTTCTTGCTATATTATGTATGGTAAACTGCTACCATAAGGAAGAGTAACGTACCTATAATATGACAATTTAATTAACAGTTCACGTCCTGGTACCAATCCTTTAGTATGAAAGCCTCACCATTTGTTTTTAAGACTAATTGTGTCTTTTTTCAGTCCAGCCAACTCTACCGATTTTTTCAACAAGCTAAACCGCAATTTTAAGATTGTTAGTGTGATAAAAATACGGAGGAATTTACGTTATGTACGCGAACAAATGCTTTCATTGCCCCTACCACTGTCTCGACTTATGTATTTTATTATAACTGTCATTGTTTCCATCACCCAAACCAACCAGAGTCGGCCCAAATTAACAGTAGTAGGGAAACGTTAGTTTCTACCCCCGATCATTATACGGGTATATTAGTAATTACTACCACCCGTGCGGAGATCGGCATACTGCCTCGCCAGGTCTCCTATCCCAGATATCCACCCGTGCATCCGTGGTCAGTCAGGGTCGCAATGGAGGGCGATTAGGGAAAAGAGGGTGAAAAGATGCAATAAATCCTTAAGTATGTACGGAAGTGAAGCAAGGAGTTGAAAAGGACAGACAACGTCTGATGATATATACATTGTAGAACTCTGCATTCAAATAGTCTGAAAAAAACTGTGCTAAAAAATTGGTAAAAAGTTGTGGTGAAGATGGATATTAACCCAAGGATTCACTGCATACGTGAATTGATTTTATTGCACACACGTGACTCTTTCTTATGACCGAAGTATATAATATTATACGATGCTAAACGCTAGGAGTATCCATGAATGTTAATTGACATACGACGCAATTATTTAGATATCATTATAATCTACATAGAATGCATTATATTGCAGTAATGTGCAGACAATTTCTATATACTAGAGTGCTAAATGTCCTTTAGCACGTTTATTAAGACGCATTTCATATTGTTAACAACGTAACCATTTATAAAAATTGAAATAAATATTTCCATATAGAACGTGCACTTCACATTGTTTGGCGTTCTCGTTTTTATTATAATTTCAAAAGATATTTTATTTGATATTATTGTTCTTATGATAAACGTAACCATAATAATATATTTGTACTTATATTCCCGGGGCCACTTTCAAATAGTCAAAAACAACTACGCCAGAGAGTAGGACTCAAGTTATGCAGCCAGCTGGGTTCTAAGCCCATGACCCTTGTCTCACTGTTTTTTTTTGCAAAAAACCTTAAACTATTTACAATTTATAAGTTTTAAATTAATATATTTTTGTATTACCAAATTTTTACCGTTGTATCCTTACGATTCAAGAATATAAAATGTTGTACAAATCCTATAGGTCTTTGTCATCTCGACTCTCGACACTATAGCTACTTAGGTACCAGTTAATTACTATACTTAAGTTAATAGAAACGGTCTGCGTGTGAATACTTATTAATTAATTCATCAGTAATCAGTGTACCTTCTTATATAACTTGTCGGTAATTTTAAATATCCTGCCATTATTCAGCAAATACCACGAGACGTATTATTCTTGTTGATGAATTCATAATTATTCATATAAAGCCACTAGTTTTATTTATTTTTAAGGTTGCAATAATAGACATAAACGATTGGTAATAATTTCAAATTAAAACTGCTTCTAATACAGAAAAAATAGGGAATTTTGATCACAGCGAACAAAACTTATGATGTCACAAGAAAATAATGAAATTAAAAACAATTATTGATTAATTTACCTGAGAAAGCTGTGTAGATGATGGCAACATGGTGGATATTGTTCTGTGGTAATCTGGCGTAATTCAGGGGGTCGACTACCAAACCGATGCAGAATATACATAAAATCTGAAAAATTAAACATGCGGCATGAAATTATTATAAAAACTATAAAAACCGCCAACACAAATTAATGACGCCTGAAAATTTGATGTATTTTTACCAAATTTAACCTCCAATATATGCTTTATCTAAGTGAATTTTCGTAACTTCTTATTTTTATTTATTTAATTTTATTTATATTTTAATGTTGTGCACACAGTGCTATGTTAGGTACAACGAACTAAGAATTTTCATTTTGAGGTAATATATACAACTTAACACCAATTACGTGGACAACACAATGTACAAGACAAATTTCTGAAGACGTGAAGTGAGCAAACAATAGTGGTTATGTTATGTCATGTGTATGTTGTTTTGTTGTATGTGTGTGGAGTGTGGTGTATGTGTGTGGAGTGTGGTGTATGTGTGTGGAGTGTGGTGTATGTGTTGGGAAATCTGAATATTTAAACGCAGGAGACCATAAGTAAAGAGAAAGAGGATACCGCCGTCCCCTGGCGGTATCCTCTTTCTCTTTACTTATGGTTTTAACTTTATTTTAACTTTCTCTGAAGTTAAAATAAAGAAATTGACACAATTTTCAATGGCCACCAATAATTTCTACATTTGGCAGTCCATCAGCTCGCCCTTCTGTCAAAAATATTGGATATGAGAAAAACCGCTTTTACGACTGATAACATGTACAATCTAGTCTGGAAGCATCAGCAATCTAAAACGCTGGATTCATTTACATTACCACTAATATCTAACTTATACTACTTATCTTACAAATGAAAGCTTAAATAATGGCGTATTGTCTTTGCAACCGCAGAGTTCTTAGAGAGTAGTAAAGTGTTTTTAATTATATTCACTGTTTAGTTAAGAGAAATGCAGTAAATCTGTTGACTGCGTTTCTCCGTTACTTTGTATTGGTAAGGTTTTGTCTTCGGTTGGGTATATTGTCGACCACTGTGATTAAAATTGGAGAAATTTCGCTTAAATATTCACCTTTGTGGCATGATTTTCTGTTCAATTCATTACAATATTATAGATATTCATCATAAATGTAAATTTATTCAAGTATTAAGTCATATATGCAACATTGACAAAGAAAGAATTTTAAGTTAAGTAAATGAAAGCTTAAGTTTTTTTTTTTATGTAATCTTGCAATCTTATGATTGTTGCTTATATTTCAGATATTATTGATATCCCAACAAAGACAGAGAAACTCTGAAAACGAATGTGGATTATCTAGGCATTTACAGGGCTTATGACCTGTCATTGGCTAGGTTAAGTGGCCACTTGATGTACTACAACATTCTCCATTCCCGCCCATCATCTGATAACCATATATGACAATTTTTTTAAATTACTGTATATTGAACTCGTTCTTAACGATCCACATTATAGAAAATTTCTATGGTGACATCTGTTGAGAAGATTGTTATGCTTTTCCCTTATATTTCATATAAGAATCATATTTTATTTATAGCTTATATTTCAAAAGATCTTCAGAGCTGTGGACCAGTTGTTCTTGACGAAGGAGACTCCTGAGGATCCCACAGAGACTCCGTTCTCTCCTTTCTTCCCCTCCTGACTTTCCCCTCTCTCGGCTTCTGCAGACATGTTCCACTGAATGGACTTGGTCGGCTTATCACTTCCTTCCACCTGGAATAGAGATGAATATTCATAAAGATCACCATGTTGGCTAATGTACAAAGCCATGCATGATGCCGCTCCAGAGTATTTAAAAGAGCTTTGCATTCCAGATGAACTAGCTGAAAGACGTCTCACACTTCGATCAGCTACATCTACAGCTATAGGCAGGGTTTTAGTACCGATCCGTAATCAGCGCACAAAGTTTGGAGAGCGCGCTTTTGCGGTTGCGGGCCCTGTGGCTTGGAATGCTCTCCCACCAGAAGTGCGCAACTGTGAGAGTGAAGTGATGTTTCGAAAGAAACTTAAGACCTATATGTTCTCAAAATCTTTTGATTAATTTTGATAATGGTATTTCCTACTCAAAAATTGAGTTTTCACTCACTTTAAATTTCCCGAGCCGTTTAATTCAATATTTAAAGCGCCCTTTTTTTGACGTCATTATTATAAAAACAAAAGATTACAACATACAAAAAATATCACAAAATTATAATAAAAATAACATAACAAAACTATACAAATATAAATTAACACGTCCAGGGATTTGGACCTTCAAAATAGTCACCTATCTGGTAATTCAGACATAATTTATTTTTTATGAAGAATGCCATACGACATCAATCTGTGGAATTAACTAAAATAGACCAGTCTTGCAGTGCCTACTCGTATATCAGAAAGATTCTTGACTGCGTATGCCGCGGAACTAAGTCTAATAGCTAACTTAGTGATTTCAATAGTGTTGTTTATTTCATCAACGTGCACAGATATATAATGATTTACAGTGGTAATTCTCTGGACCTGTCTTGCTAGGTGTTTCCTGTGTGTCTGTCAGGACGTTATTGCTGTGGATCATGTAGGTGAACTGGATCTAAATTATTATTGATACGTAAATCTGTAAATACAAATACTGTGTACAGAACATTAAAAAAGCAAATTTGAAATAATAAACAAAAAATGTACCCAGTAACAATACACAAAAGCAAAATAACACTCAACAATAAAAGAAAACGGGAAGGATGTTGAAACATTGGTAATTAAAATACAAAACATGTCAATGAGACGAAAAACATTTCTTTTTGTAAGATTGCTGGAATTTCTGAACACCGTTGATTGATAAGAACCATAAAGTCCTTTAATCATCCAAACATCCAATGTATGTTACAAAAGTCTAACTGCGCTCGAATAAGCTTGTGCTATCTATATTGACTAATTTTTTAACTGACATTACAAAATTATCTGTTTTTAACTGACGTACACCATACAACTTTAGTCACTTCACCTTCCTTGTTCCAATTTAAATAATTAGGTCCAAAATATTTTTTTTATTAAAAAGAAACATTTAAGTTCTTATGGTATACACAAACATTAAAAATTTTGAGACTGCTTTCAATTAGTCAGAAATAACTGTGCCATAAATCAAGAAACAAGTTGTGCTGGAGTGTGGGATTCGAACCTAGAGATTTTTATCTGGAGTCCTCGACTCTACCACTATACCATAACCCGGTTCAATCCGGTTGGATATGTGATCAATAAATAAGTGTACACGAAATTTTCCGTTTTAGGTATGTTCGGTTTAAATCTACTAAAATATACCTATCATCATACGCATTCCTGCTAAATCCTGTACATAAATATAATTTTTGAGTCAGTATGAGGTGTGTGGTACATTAATTGGCTGAGTTATTCAGAGTTTTACGATTTTCAAAACAAAAGTGGCCCAAAATGTCACCCTTGCGTAACACCAGACGAGGTTCGCCACGGCCAATTGAGTTCAAGAAATTAATTATTGACCATAACTTTTTTACGCGCATTCCGCTGTAATATTAAAATTTGTCGCCCATCGTTCGTTTCCAGCCATTGTTCCGGTGAGTCAATTTCTGAACTTTGTTTTTGATGGACTTGAAATGATTTCTTTTAATTCGTACAGCATGTCCAAAAATAAACTTTAACATTTATTTTAAAACGTGTTTTCGCATAAGCTTATTGTAAAATTTAAAAAAAAATATATCGTTGTGTAAAATAATATTTGGTCCTTTTGATTTAGAGGCTAGAAATTCAATTAAATAGGACCCTTAAATTCTGCATGCATTTTATGATGAAAAACTCAGTGTAGTCTTGACCCTACTTCATATGATTTAATTTTGAATATTACGAGAGTATAATATTATTATTATGGTGATAAAATATTCTCAACAAAATGCAATTTTAAATAAACTGACTAACTAACTAACCATCACGCCATTTACCCGAAGGTGTAGGCAGTGAGATTAGAACGCCCACACAACTCTGTCCTGGCATACTTCTCTGCTTCCTCCACATTCAATACATGTTCTCATGCACGCACGTCGATTATCCCGACTTACATGCCCACATTCAAGCACTTGTTTTACTTGATCATGCCATGTCTTTCTCGGCCTTCCTCGACTTCTACATCCAGGCACAGTCGCATCATATATTTTTTTAGCCGTTTTTTCATCATCCATTCGCTCTACATGACCGAACCAACGTTTCTAGACCTTTCTTAATTTTGTCGATAATGCTTATCTCAGCCTTGCATTTTGCTCTAATTTCAACATTAGTGCACCTATCATACGTAGTTTTACCACACATTTGCCTGAAAGGTCGCATTTCAACTGCATTCAATCTACTTTTCATCCTTATTTTTCCAACTCCATGCTTTGCTTCCATACATAAGGGTTGGTACCAGAACTCCATTATGATCTGCCAATTTTAAATTAGTTAGTAATTAATTTACGAAAGCAATGAAATTTGGACAGTGAATTCTAATTCGACTATTTCATTTTAAATACTGATTTTTAATCCTTTCTTTCTTCCTCACTTTTGTTTACCTGCTGTTACATAAGTTGTGAATGCAACAGTACATCAAATGCAGTGAATTTTGATCATTCTGAACGATTTTAAACCCAAAAGCTAAAAATCGCTTCGACTCCGCGATATCTCCGAATCCTCTGGATTTTTCCAAAAGTCCTTTCGACTTAAAAATTGTAGTCACCGAGTATCAGTGGATTTTGTGTCCCCAAAAGTTCACTGCTCTCTGAGTAAGTCGTTTTTCGATCCCGGTTAATTTTGACCTAACTACAATCTTGAATTTAACTGGCAGGTTATGTTCTAACGTTGATTGGACAAACTCATGTTGAGAATTCAGTGTACCGTAAACATTTGTGGACCTAATTCTAGTTTATTGTTCCCACGGCTGCAGCTCAAACCTTCCTTTGATATTGTCACGACATATCTACAATTGTTTCATTTTATTACAATAGTAATCATGTTAAATAATCGGTCAAGTTCAGCTGAGAACGTCGAGTATGTTTTTTGGTAGTTTGAAAATGTTTATAGATGGTGTAATAAAACTCGATGTAGAAGCGGAAAACCAGTGAATCTACAATAATATGCATTTAAAGTCGATTTTGTAGAATATTTTTTTTTTATTTAACCCATAGTTATCTAGAAAATTAAGTACGACGTTGATTTTTTTTTCGATATTTTTTTGCAAATTGTTATCTAATATATGTTTGCTCAAGTTAATACTTTCCATAAAATTCTAATGAAAGCTTTTATGAGAATAAAAAAAAGAATAAAGCTCAGATTCTAAACTTAATTTACACATTCGACTCCAAATATGATGTAGATTCACCAGTTTTCGGGTTGTACTACGAGTTTTGTTAATCCATGTATATTTATGACATAGATTTTTTTTTACCAATTAAAAGAAACCTATGCATTTTTATGATATTTGGGCATATATTTCAATTTAAAGATACTCTTTTCGATAAAGTCTAAGCGACTTACTTCGGATTTTGATACTAAACGAAAATATGATAGCAAACTTTAATATTTTATAAATCTTATTAAGCTTTTATTCTTGTGGATTAATAAAATGAATATTATTAATCGTAAACAACATTTTGAGTGTGTCCAAATACTTGTAGACAAAAACTGGATTTCACCCATTACGGGCTAATAATTACTTTATATTTATACTTTATACTTCATATTACTTTATAAAGTTGTAAGCATAACAAATTGAAGATTCATCTTCAGGCGTTTCCTAGTAGGTGATATAATTCGGTAAGAATCTCACTTGCAATCATAAAAGTTTCTGCTAAAATGCTTAGCAATTTTCTCAATGGATGACAGAGAGTGTTCACATGTGAAGCGTCGCGCCATTTTACTGTATATTGGCGGATATGGATATCAAATACTAGATGAAATGGGGAATGTTGTAATACATCAAGTGGCCACTTAACCCAGCCAATGACAGGTCATAAGCCCTGTAACGCCTAGATATCCATATTCCCTTCCAAATTTCTCGTCTCTGTTGAGATGTCAAATTGTAATTATTAATCGTGTTCTTGCATGTTACATGCTTTGTATACACGATTATAATACTAACTTAGGAATGTATACACGTGTAAACAGTTATAGTTATAGAGCTTCCCTATAACTTACTATAACCACTTACTAATAACAAACTAGTTACAGCATTACGCAGGTTACCGTAAATTACGCAAATAGAAATAGTCAATAATGGCGTACACACGTGATGATGTACTTTTCACTACGAATTATTCTTGAAAGAATGGCTAATGGCCATAATGTACAAGATCGCCAGGTCTCCATTTTTCATTCACCCTTAAAATAGTCGGAAATAACGGTGCCAGAAAACAGGGAACAATTTGTCCAGGAGCTCAATCACAGATAACTATCGACGTAGTTAAAAACGTGCTAACCACGTGCTAGCGCTAACGATTTGACTGATCACAATGAACATACGTTCCATACCACGTTCGCCGAGCCGAACATTGCCGAAGCAACGTTCGGAGATGCTCGGCACGCGATATCGCGGCCGAACTTAAAACGTCAAATCAATGCGCTTGTCGGATTGTTTATTATGTCGACTGCTTTTCTCAATATTTGGCTTGCCGAAAACCGGCTAAATGCAATACGGCACTCGAGAAAGATTGAATGAAGATATGTGCGAATAAGATATATCTTGGGCGCTCGTTTAATAATCCTGATCGATAACTTTTAACGCGTGTTCCATTGTGATCGCGAAAACGTTAAACATCCATAGGTAAGAAATCGTTATCACGTCGCTTATTACCGAGTGATCTGTGATCGAGCAACTGGAGTGGGATTCAAACCCAAAGATTCTAATCCGCAGTCCTCGAATCTACCACTGCAAATATTTTTTTTACATAAATATGTACTATGAGAATAAAATTAATGAGTTGTTATTATGTGGGTCAATCAATAGTGAAGTGCATAGAATGTCACATTGTATACCTCCCCTGTTTACGATATTTGAACCAGTCTGGTCTGTTTTTGGTAAACAAACTACTAACTACAAAGGGTATAATATAATGTCATACATGGTGTAACAAAACTCGATGTACAAGCGGGAAACCAGTGAATCTACACAATATTTGGAGTCTATTTTGTAGGAAAAATTTTTTTGATTTTACCCATATTACTTGAGAAAATTGAGCAGTTAAGATGTTTCAAGAAATTGTTACATATTGTTATCAAATATAATTTAACAACATTTTTTACAACGTATACACATACTTGTAGACAAATTACTGGATTATACCCATGCTGGGCTGATATCAGATATTATTGATATCCCAACAGAGACAGAGAAACTCTGGAAGCGAATGTGGGTTATCTAGGCGTTTACAGGGCTTATGACCTGTCATTGGCTGGGTTAAGTGGCCACTTGATGTACTACAACATTCCTCATTCCGCCCATCATCTGACAACCATATATGACAAATTTTTGAAACTACTATATGCAGAGTTAATTTTTAGTCAGTTAACAAAAAAAACCCTGAATTCAGTATCGTTAATAGAACCCATTTCAATAAAAAAACATGTCCTTTCTCAAAAAAAAAAAAAAGAAAAGTGCCCCCAAATGATTCCTCCTGAGTGGATAGGGTGTGCGTAATTTGTAAAAAATGTAGGAATAAAAATAATAAATCGTAAAAATAAAAAGTACATGTTTTTTTATTGAAATGAGTTCTATTAACAATACTGAATTCAGGGTTATTTCTTGTTAACTGACTAAAAAATAACCCTGTATTATTGAATTTGTACAGAAGCTTCCACATTTGAGTTTGTTTTTCGACAATTTAAAAAAAAAATCTCTCTGGTGACATCTCTTGAATAGTACATCAAGTGGCCACTTAACCCAGCCAATGGCAGATCATAAGCCCTGTAAACGCCTAAATAACCCACATTCGTTTCCAGAGTTTCTCTGTCTCTGTTGGGATATCAATAATATGAAATATAATTTATTTTGTCAAATTATACTATCCATAAAAAAAAACATAGCCAAAACAGAATTTAAATAAGAATTCGTGCAATTTTTCTTGATCTGCGGTAGGTAGGTAATTAAGAAAAAAAAAATTCAAGCTCAGATTCAAAAGTCATATTTCACATTCGGCTCCAAATCTGATGTAGATTCACCAGTTTTCGGGTTGTACTACGAGTTTTGTTACTCCATGTAGACAGTGCCATCCTGCTACCTACGAACTACCTACTAAGCACCTACCTACCTAGATACATAATAGGTAACATAAGGTCAGTGTCCCTGTAGAAATTCAGGGATAGGCTGTGTGCCCTACTTTACATCTGCTGTAAGTGTAGTAGTGTCATTACACTCACATGTAAACACATCGCACTCCTAGGACAGTAGGAATATAGCTGAAGAAAACCGCTTATTCAGAAAAAAATTTATCACGTCAGTAAAACTTATTGAATGTTTATAAAATTATATTTTCACAAATTATAAAAGATTTTCTGTGAGATTTGGTAAACATGGCACTTGTAAATGTTTTAAGCATCAACAATATAATCATTTAATGTATGTAATTATTGTGCCAGTATTTTGGCTTTATAAAATTTCTTTTTTTTTTTCATGTTTGCCAGGACACAGTGGTGTGACGTTCTATCCTCTCTGTCAAACCCTTCGGGGAAATAGCGTCATGGTTAATTAGTTAGTAGTTAGTTATTTATTTCTATAAGCGACAGTTTGAGTTGATAGGTAAAAAGAAAAAAAAAATCGGCGCAATTAGTTGTATTTTATTTTCTATTATTCAATAAAAAGCATCTCTCCTTTTTATTTTTTCAATAACGAAGTCTAAACAATAAAAAAAATATAACTTCGTTATTTTTTAAGAAAAGGTAGCAATAAGATGAAAGGTTTTTCCATTTTTTTTTTTTTTTTTTTAACCACCTCAACAGGCCAGGGCGCCCAATAGGGTTCTTCCCGATAGCACGAATATTCTTAAAAACGTTACAAATATTTAAAGTATATTTTTACAATTCCAACAATATAAAACACAATGATCAAAAATGTTGTTTTCTTTTATAAATTTATGTTTTAAAAACACGAAATACGAATGGTTTTTAACGCCCGTTATTGGTTAATGACGTCACAATGAAAGGCGTGAAATTCATTCCGTAGTGAGCGCCTATATTGCTGTGACGTCACACCGCATGCGCGCCAAATGAAGGATTTTGCGAGCGATTTGAAAAAGCGCTATTTCAAACCGCGCTAAAAAAATTCATAAAAAATCGGGAAGAACCCAATTACAGAGGGGAACAACGTCCCAAGATTGAGAAAAATCACTTTTAATTTTTGTGTTCTCACCGTGAGTCAAACCAGAAACCCCTGTATTGTGAGTCCAGCGTCATAAGCCCACTTTATATGGCGCAGTTTACTACACAGTTTTCTGTGCAGTCTGAAAACGGTCCCGTATAAAAAGCTAAAACTGCATGAAAAACTGTGTGCTAGTGTCAGATTTAAGCTGACATGACAGTCAATGTTTTTATGTAAACGTTTAAATAGACATTGGTTTATTGTATGCTTTTAAATACGTAAAAAAACAATAACATATTTACATTATTAGCTAAATATACAATTTCCTGAGAGCAAACATACGATAATAACATACAATCGCGTTTCAAAAATACACATATTAGCGTGTCTTTTGACAGAAGTTTGACAGACTGCACAGTTTTCTGAACAAGAAACTGTGTAGTTTTCTGAACAAGAAACTGTCTCATATAAAGTGGGCATTAGACATTACGTTTCTTCGTAAGAATACCTACTCCAATTAAACTTCGTTTTTTTGTAAAAACGGCTCCTGTGAGTTGTGCCATTGTTATTTCGATGGTCCGTCAAGTTGGGTGGGTGGTACTCTACGCTATCCTAGTTAACTGTGATGGCGTGTCTGTAGGTCCTATTCTAGCTGAATGAGGAAATCCACTGCTACCCGGAATTGAATTTTAAAAATGCTTTCGTGTAGACGCGAATATTTAAAAATTTTGAAGTGGAAGTGGAATATCCCAAAAACGCACGCAAAAATTAATAAAAAATGTTGAAAATAGCATTCATTTCAAAATCTTAAACAATGACGTCACTCCTTGTATCTAAGTGTAGTGTTTCCGGTTTCCGTTTTTAAACCCCCGTAGCCGCGTTCCATGGCATTTTAATATGGAATACAATCTACATACAAGCTTCTATTGCAAAAAAGATGGCCGCCATTCAGTCTTCCTAGAACAGCTGTTAACAGTATATGACAGTTGAGTCGACGGTATATTTTATCTGTGCTTCCCGCGTCAGTTTGCATAGATTTTTGACAGTTTTGTTACTGGCTGGAGAAATACCATGGCCTTAAACAACCCGTTTTATGACGTCACTCCTGCAAAAATGAAGCAGTTAGTACATAGTGGTATTTAGCGCGGTATTTGAAATGTGCAACTTTAAAAAATCGTATCTTCATCAATAACTTATAAAAAAATATTTTTTTTTTTTTTTTTGTTTAGTTAAATAGTGAGTTTATAGAAAAAAATTATTTTAGAAAACAGTGGATTCTCTCATTCTATTTGGTGTTTAGAGTGTATCTAGCCCTGAGATCTAGCTTGTACCTAAATGTTCCCAGATGTCCTAGGAATCAGTCAAGCGATCATTCTAACTTCCAACCTTCATCGGCAACATCATTGTACATTTAAACTCACAAGAAATAGTGCATCTTATCAAGGACTTATTGATTATTTTATTTGTCCGCCTTGTAGCATAGTGGTGCTTGAGGTCGCGGAGTCGATTCCCGAAGGATGTATACGATTTACTATAGGAACCTTACACAAGTAACATTTATTTGATAAAAAAAAACTTTTGGTTGTCTGTAAAGTCGGTTTACGGACGATAATTTTACGTGATAACGCCATAATAAAACATTGATGAAAAATAGCAAACTTTTATGAATTGAATTGAATTATTATAACTGAATTATCATTATTTTGTATAATACAAAACAGGAGTTAATTGAAAATTACAATTTTTTCCATAAATTAAAAAAAAATGGCACTCGTTAATTCAAATATTTGTTTACTTAAATTATACAAATTAATTACAAGTAACAATGTGCTATTAACAATTTATTTACTTGGAACACAATGAAAGCTTGTGTGCTGCTGCTGTCTCTCTTCTACTCAGACGCATCGGCCGATGGAGTGGAAGAGAGATAGATGCGTCACAAACCGAACGCTTAGGCCGCTTGTTCCGCGCTCTCGCTTGCACACTCGGCTCAGGTGGAACGTGACAATGAGTCATGCTTTTTCGTGTGTGCAGCCGGTGTTCATCGATTTATCAGACTTTATCACGTCAAAATAAACAAGTTCATGTCACGAATGCGCTAGTAGAATTAAATCTAATCAACATTTTTTTAAAGGTTTTTTAATAACTGAAACAAACTGAAAATTACCATGCTTTTTTATCAAAAGGCAATCGAGATTCTACACATGATGTTAGTTTAATTGTATTTTCATTCAAAATTATCTTTATTTTCGTCCACTAATTGAATTATTGTGTTCTAGTATCTTGTATATGTGACAAATGACCTTGAACTAACCCATTTTGAGGATGAATAATCGACTTACAATGTTTCCAAACCAACATTTTCTGTGAATGCAGTAATATAAAGCGAAGAATTGCAAAACCATCAGTGCAATCCGTTCGTCAATCGGATAATTAATAGGCGAGATACAATCATTTCTAATTTTTATTTCACGTACGATCAGTGACGTCTCCGATCGCGTTTCATACAAAATCTTTACAAAATCAAACCTTAAATGATTATATCTCGCTTATTAATTATCCGATTTACAAACGGATTTCACCGGTGATCTTGTGATTTTTCGTTTTATTTTTCCCTATTCACAAACATTTTGGTTTTAAGCATTCTGCTTCACAGAGTACACGCGTTTAAAACAGTTATTCCAGGTTTATTTTTTTGAAGCGAGCAAGGAAAGTGTGCCAGAGCCAGGACAGAGTGGTGTGGCGTTCTATCCACTCTGCTTACCCCTTCGGAGATATGGCGTGATGGTTAGTTAGTTATTTTTCGTACATATTTTTACCAGGTTTCCCTGATATTTCATATTTTTCTTAAATTGGCGACAACGAAACGACAACACATGATTCTTTGGAAATGGAAAATTTGACATATAAAGTAACACAGATAATATTCTCTAACCCTATTCATCGTAGACATACCATATTTTACCAGGTTGATTGTAGATCTGATAGATTGTAGATCAGATGGCTGCGAATCGTGGCACCCAACCAGGGCCAAAGATAGCAGACTTCTGACTTCTGAGAATAGGTGTCTTAGAAGAATTTTAGGTGTGCGGTGGTTTGACTTTGTAAGGAACACCTCTGTGTGAGGCAACGGACACAGCAACCCTTGGTATCTACTGTCATCCGGCGAGGGCGTTTCGGCTGGCTAGGCCATATACTACGTATGCCTCCCGAGAGCCGCCACCATGCTTGCCTATTTTACAATACAAGGCATCAGGTTCTCGGCGTCGTGGTCGTCCACTGTTGACAATTCGTCGGCAGTTTGCGTCAGAGCTGCGGGACGTGGACTTGACTTGGGAGGATGCACGGGAGCTGGCGGCCGATCGCTTGGCCTGGAGGCAGTTTGTGGATTCCCATATGCTCCACATAGGGAGCGGATAATGGTATGATGATGATGATGATGATGATGATTGTAGATCACATCAAGACGAATGTAAACATAGTGTCACGACATAAATATACATAAATATATATATATATTTTATAATTCCATTTTTCTCTGAAATATTATTTAGTTTGTCGACAACAATTACTTAGTAGAGGTACATACATAATATTATATCAGACTAATAATAACATTTCAATGTTTTTTGTTAGACTTTGAGACCAATCTACTAAGTGTTGGTAGCCCATAAAAAGGTAAGTGGGACACGCGATGTAACACAGGTGTAGGAATTTTAATTTCACTTGTTCAAACTCCTATTACAGTGCCAGTATAAAATAATTCTACTTGTTTGAAATACTTATTTATCAAATTTAATATCTAACTTAGAGAAATGATTGAACTGATATTAGAATTTACGTACTAGTTTACTCTTTACTTCATTACGAAATAATTGGTAAAGGAGGAATAATAATATTAATGATAAAATTAATCAGAAAAATTAACAACAATCTTTAAATCACAATATTGTTTACAAAATCTTATTTTTTCTGTATTCAAATTTAAATATGAGACACCACTAAAAATCACATTATAACAAAATAGAATCCTGCGTATCAATAAGATATCAAAATAATTATTGCAATGTAATTCTAAAATGTCGACATAAATACATGCAAAATGAATTGCACTATTTAAGGGTACAATTTCGGGTTCGATTCCCGATGAAAGTCAATATGAAATATTTATTTGAATGTTTTTTCACACAAAAATATTTCACATGTGATACCTTGAACAGGCGCTGAAGCGTAAGACTGATCAATTGCCTTCATGTAACAAAAGATAAAGAGTTGCTGCACTTGTGTATCAATGCAGTTCCCTATGCACCATTGGGTGCGGATAAGAGAGAGTAGTAGTAGTAGGGATACAATTTTTGAATAAAACTACCATTAGAACCGTAAAAAAGAGAAAAGCATTAAGTGAACGAAAAATTATTATAATATAAACCTAGAAAAACATGTGATATAATAAATAATATATCAAATTTTGTTTGAAATAATATCAGGAAATCAGGAAATGTTTGTTGTTTTAAAGCAGTAATTTTTGTGAAAATGTGCAATCTTTAATCTATAATGTTATGCAATTTTTGGTTATAATTTAGAAAAGTGTAGTACCTATATTCCTATATAAATATCTAGAATCTAGATCTAGACTGATAATACTTATACCTAACTAAAATGGATGACATGTGGCAAAGCCTAGAATTTCTCTTCTCAATAACCGGTTAGGTTACATATTTCCTACTACGGAATTACTACGCAGTGTGTGCTATTATTGAAGTACTATTTTTATTTCCCTCATTATTTATGTACACAGTTCCATTCATGCGGCGATGCGACCTTCGTCCATTTTTCTTTTAAGTTGTCATTAATTTAGATTCTTCAAGTTTAGTGATTTAAAATCGATTGTGCAAATATTTTCTTTTGACTTGATCGATGCTGTCGCCCTCTTGACTTAACTTGACTTAAAAACTTGAAACTTTGGCCCTGCAATTTGCTTATGCATTTGCAACAGCAAAAATTTAAAGTCCTGCATAAAATAGCGTGACTGACAGAGAGTCCCCAAGACTCTATGAGTCGCGGGTGGAGGTGGGATCGATCCCTCAGTGTGCAAATATTGTAGTCAGTTTAAATATAATTTTGTCATGTATTAAAAATGGTCATTTTTATTTAAGGTGATATTTTTATTTGTCGTTTTAAATTCTCAAGTTTTCCTTGTATGAAAATTCCTAATATGAAAAAAAATTATTAGTTTTATTGAAATCATTATTAATATGTATTCAAATACCTTTTTTTCCTACGTTAGCATAGATTATTTAAATCTTTTTTTACAACTATTATTATTTTATTTTATTTGATAGTTATTTTGTAAAGTAACATTATATCTTAAGTTTAAATTTTTTCACCTCTCCGTTTTTTTAATCTATGAATTATTCATAATTAACTATCTAAATAGCCATCACGCCATTTCCCCGAAAGGTTAGGCAGAGAGGATGGAACGCCACACCACTCTGTCCTGTCATACTTGACTTGCTTCCCCGCATTAATACATCTTCTCATGCAAGCTCGTCTATTATTTCGACTTCTCAGATGTCCACTTTCAAGCACTTGTTGTACTTGATCATGCCATGTCTTTCTCGGCCTTCCTAGACTTCTATATCCAGGCACACTCGCATCATAGGTTCTTTAAGCCGTTCTTTCATCGTTCATTAGACCTTTCTTAATTTTGTCGATAATGCTTATCTCAGCCTTGCATTCTGCTCTAATTTCGACATTAGTGCACCTATCATACATAGTTTTATCGCATTTCAACAGCATTCGATCTACTTTCGTCCTTCTTTTTCCAATTCCATACTTTGCTTCCGTACAACAAGAGGGTTGGTACCAGAATTTATTATTATTATTATTTAATATTAGGCGAGCAGCTTAAAGCTGATATGCCTAAATCGGACAGTTAGTTAGGTTTAAACTTGTCCAGTCCATTCCTTAACCCGTTCACACTATTCGCAATGACCAGCTCCTGCGGTAGCCCGTTCCAGCTATCTACCACCCTGTTGCTCAGGAAATGCTTTCTTGGGTTCTGATTAAACCGGGTCTTCTCCAGCTTAAGGTTGTGGCCTCGAAGTCGTGCGTTGTTTTTCAGTTTGAAGATTTCACACAATTTATTACACTTATAGTGACGGTTCATTATCTTGTATGTTTCAATTAAATCACCCCTTTCCCGTCTTTTCTTCAGTGCAATTTAGCAATTCTTTTCTATTAATTACTTTTCCAATTGGTATTTTATGTTTTTTTAATCATTTTGTAATCTATCATCTATTTTTACAATAAATTGTTTGAAACATTTAGGTTACCTTTTGTACATCTAATTTGTTTTTAATACATACTATTTTTATCCTCCGATTTATGAACTTAATTATATTTTGAAAGCTTAAGTGTTTTTACTAAAATATGAATTACATGTAAAATGTATGTTTTGTAAAATATGTAACGCATTGATCACGCTTTTTAAACAAACTTTACAAATTATTTAAATTTCATCTCCAAAAATATAATAATGTATTGTAATGAAGTCAATTTTTATGACAGTAAAGTACTAACAGAATTTGTTATTCGTATAATTAATACTTTACCAACATAATTTTTCCGTTGTATATGATACGTCACTCTGTAATAATTATTTTATTTTTATACAAAACCGCAAAATGTATAAACACGTGATTCATTCAATTTTACACGTCATCTTCATATTCCCGCCAATCCGACCAATCTGTACCTCAAATTCAAACTTCCCGCGTATTTTTTTCTTGATCTGACAAATTTTAAACAGTTTTGTAAGATTGTTTTTCGACACGATACATGTAGGTACAACTCCTTTAAAAAAATATATTTAATAATAAAATGAAGTGTGTTATAAAATATAAATACATTATTACTATACATGGTGTAATAAAACTCGTAGTACAACCCGAAAACTGGTGAATCTACATCATATTTGGAGTCGAATGTGTAACGTGATTTTTGAATCTGAGCTTGAAAACAAAAAATTTTTCTTCTCATAAAAGTAATTCATTAGTACAGTAGATAAAGTAAAATTGCACAAATTCATATTAAAATGCATTTTTTTATTTTATTTTATTTATATAAATTGTCAATTTGACTTAATACATATGATATTTGATAACAATAATTGTTATTAGCAAGAATTTACTTCGTGCTCAAGGATATAAGTATTCATAATATGTAACTACGCTAATAAATGCTGAAAAATAAATATTTTTAGAACTGTTTTCTTGCAAAACTTTGATATGGAGAAGTTTTTAAGCTTATCAAGTCTTGAAAAACGCAGATGCATTGCGGATATAATCTGCATGTATAAAATTATGAACTGTCTCATTGATGCCCCTGAAATTTCGGAAAAGATTCTTTTTAACGTTCCCACCCGTAGACTAAGAAATAATGAAATGCTGTTCCTCGGTCATCACAGGACCAATTATGGCGCACAGGCACCTTTACCCAGAATGATCAGGCGGTGAACGATCATCAAGATCTTGATTATTTTGGTGTAAGGATGTCTTTCTTTATAAATCAGCTGAAGAATCTGTATAGTTAGCTTATGCATTTTACTTAATTTAAAATATCTATTCTTTGTCTTTGCTGTTTATTTCTGTCCTTGCAATTTTTTTTCTTTGTAAAATTTCGTGTATCTATAATGTTTATAATGGACTCTGTCCGTCAATAAATAAATAAATAAATTTTCTCGAAAACTAAGAGTCAAATTAAAAAAATATATTCTTAAAAATCGACTCCAAATATGACATAGATTCACTGGTTTCCCGCTTGTACATCGAGTTTGTTACACTTGTATGGTATAGTTTAATCCACAAACATTAAAAACAATGTATTAAAATACTAACTAATTATCGACAAAATTAAGAAAGGTCTTTTACGATGGTTCGGTCATGTAGAGCGAATGGATGATGAAAAAACGGCTAAAAACATATATGATGCGACTGTGCCGGGATGTAAAAGTCGAGGAAAGCCGAGAAAGACATGGCATGATCAAGTTAGACAAGTGCTTGAAAGTGGGCATGTAAGAAGTCGGAATAATCGACGTGCGTGCATGAGAAGATGCATGAATGTGAAGGAAGCAAGAGAAGTATGCCAGGACAGAGTGGTGTGGTTTTCTATCCTCTCTGCCTATTCCTTCGGGGAAATGGCGCGATGGTTAGTTAGTTATTAAAATACTCTGCCGCTTGTCCATTTTTTATTATGTAGAGCTTTCTATATCCTTTTTATAGTAACTTTAAACTATTTCACCAATGAATAGAAATGTTATAACTTGAGACATCGCATCCATCGCCAACACTACTCTACTGCACGCCTAACTGCAACAGATTTAGGAAGAAGCTTGATCTTGGCGCTAAAGTCGGCGGTGCTATATCCTGTGTTAAATTGTATCACTAATTAATAATAAAACCACTACCACGATTCTTTAAAATCCTTTTTACTTATTTTAAAATTTAATTTAATGTAATACATTCGTGTTTTCTTGAATGCTATTAAAAACATATATTATTGTTTGTTATTATATGAATATTTACTGGGTGCGACTTTTACATTGATTCGAGTTTAATGGACCATGGTGTGATTAAATTAAGACTAGTTTTTTTGTAAAAACAACGCAATATATTGTAAAATAGTAAAACCATTACCATGGCCATACAACGAGACGCTCTGATTAACTTATTTACAAAAAATATATAAATAATATCTTGTAACTTGGAGGTAGGTACTCGCCTACACGAGATAAAAAATGAAAAATATGGAATTCGAGGTCTTGTGAATAAAAAAAAAGGAAATAGGTCGAGATGTGGATAATGGCAACATTATTGGAAGATAATATCTGATTTCTCAAGATTACAAAAAGGTACAACTTATAATATATATGCAGTGCATTTGGTATTCCAAGGCACCATTAGGTGCGGATAAGGGAAGGAAGAAGTAGGTAGTAGTAATTTAGACATAATATGTTTTTACAATCATTTAAAGGATTTACAATTTCATCGGAAAATTTGTGATGACAAACAAGCTAAAGTTGAAGTGAATTATTTTGATTAAAATTGGCATTGATCCTAGAGTAAATAAGATATTATTGATATCCCAATAGAGACAAAGAAACTCTGGAAACGAATGTGGGTTATTTAGGCGTTTTACAGGGCTTATGACCTGTCATTGGCTGGGTTAAGTGGCAGCTTCTGTACAAATTCAATATATATAGTAGTTTCAAAATGTATCATCTATGGTTGTCACACGATGGACGGAATGGGGAATGTTGTATTTCATCAAGTGGCCACTTAACCCAGTCAATGACAGGCCATAAGCCCTGTAAACGCCTAGATAACCCACATTCGTTTCCAGAGTTTCTCTGTCTCTGTTGGGATATCAATAGTATCTGATATCAGCCCAGCATGGGTATAATCCAGTAATTTGTCTACAAGTATTTGTATACATTCAAAATGTTGTTATTTGAAATAAGTTTAAATATGTTTTACCATAAATTATCCAAAACCCATTAATGTAAATTTAAAGTAGGTTTAAAAAAAAAAATCTTATATAGTTTACCCGTCATCTTCTTACCTTCACGTAATAAAGAATGATCAAGATACACTGCACTTGGTGTACCAATGCAGTGCCCTATGCACCATTAGATGCAGATAAGGAAAGTAGTAGGAAGTAGTAGTAAAATTTGGCACATTATGCGTACCTACATGTTTATTTTCAGTGAAATGTTATTGAAAAATGCTCTTATAGAAAACGTCTTTAAAGCATTTAAGTAAATCCGTAAATCCTATTAGTTATTTAATTAAATAAACGACCTTACTAAAACTAGAAGTTACCTATATATTAAAATGAAAGACTAAATTATAATCTATTGTTTCTGATTAGAACGAATCGAGTATTTCCTTTGGAAATCGTAATTCAACCTTCTGAAGTAAAGTACCAAGTGTCGCACGATTGATTTTCCGAGGAAATTCTACGAATTGAGTTCACAAAACGACATCAGAACGCACAAAGAAAGATTTAGTTGTAAAATTGTCTTAGAAAATCATGGCACTATTTATTGTAGGAGACATTATTATTGACGCTTTTCTAAACTTACTGATAATGTGTGGAGTCTTGTTTTGAGAAAGTTTTACATAATTAATGGTTAATGAAATCAATAAAAAATTATTGGATAACCACAAACTCTTTATATGTAATAAACGCTAGTCCATAAATAATTGTCCAAAAACACCAATCAAACAGAAAGTTTATCAACAACACTTTAAATGTGTCCAAATTATTAAAATCACTACATTTAATTTACTACGGGCTAAGATGTTCAAGATTCACTGCACTTGGTGTACCGATGCAGTGCCCTATGCACTATTGGGTGAGGATAAGGGAAAGTAATAGTAGTAGTAGTGGATGAAATATAATAGTGATATTTTAACAGGAATGAAGAGGTTTGGAAGGGAATATGGTTAAACATCTTCTCCTTATTATTTTTTTTTTTGTTTACAACAAATATTGTCGGAGTTTTCTAAAATAATTTTAAACGTCTCATTGAGTATTGGCGATAGTGTTTATCATCAGTATAATTGTAAACAATCAATATTGCATGTTTTTGTTTACATTTTCTTATCAGCACAATATAAGAAAGTTTTAAAAATGGAGGGAAAATTCGAACCATCATAAAACTTTTATTGACCGTAATTCCGTAGAAAGCAATAGTAATCGTTCGGCAAAACGTATTAACGATCAATTTACCTTGTCAATCACGCCTTCTAACGTTGACACAGATACGCACTACACGAACACAGCACGTTTCAAAAAAAGAACGTAAATATTCAAAATACTACTGACGACCGACTTGCGCGCGCAAACTAGTTTTTTCTCTGTGGACGGAGCTGTCAAAGTCTCCCGCGCTTTGTGAAATCCGAACGAGGAATGGTGGATGGCTGGTCGGTGCTGCGTTAGGTGGCTAGGTGGCTAGGTACTCAACTGTTGTAGGTGGACCTACCTACCTATCAAGAGCCCACTGCACGTGTATCGCACGCAGTACTTAGTACCAGATACCCCTCCCCCCATTGTCATTTAGCTAGTGTGAAGTGACGCGTGACGGTGCATTTGATGTTGCTTTATTACTAAATCTATTACCTGCAGTTCCGTTAAAAATAACGGTCAAGTTTCTATTGCATCCCCTAATTCAACACATGTATAAAAGGGTGTATAATTTTACCGAATTACCCCCCTCCCCAATATACAATCTTTACTTTGTAGTTACAATTTTTATTGAATTTTCAAACGAACCGTTATTTTTTTATCTTATAAAATTCAAATGTTTTGTTCTAAGTATTGTGAACTAAACTAAATAATGGATAAAAAGATTAGGATACATGATTTCTCCTTCTGAATGTTTTTAAGGTCGCCATCTTTCTTTTTCTGTGTTAAATCAACACATCAATACGTATGTACATAGGTGTTGATTAAATCGTTAATAAAGTGAAGATCTTACCTCAATATTTGTAGCATCCTCTTATTCCTTTTTTTACTTTATGAAATTATTAAACATTAGTTTTAAACTACGTTCATTAAAAATTTTATTGTCTAACAGTTTCTATATAAATGTTTATATAATTACGGGTGGTAAATCAAGGATCAATTGTGTCCGCCTCGCAGCATAGTGGTAGCGCGTTAGGCTACCATGCATGAGGTCGCGGGTACGATTCTCGTAGGGTATCAGCATAAAATATTTGTTAACATGTGATTATCGTATAAATATTTCTGTGTGACTGGTACTGAAGTGTATTACTGATCATATTAAGTACCTTTATGTAGTAAAATGATCGAGATAAACTGCACTTGGTGTACCGATGCAGTGCCCTATGCACCATTGGGTGTGGATAAGGGAATGTAGTAGTAGTATGGAAGTATGTATGCGCACTTTACACGGGACCCAAAGATGTATAGTTTCTTGTGCAGTTTCTTGTTCAGAAAAGTGTACAATCGCTCAAAAGCCACGCTAAATACAGAAAATTGGCAAAAACTATTTATATAAATATATTCAGGCCACGGTCACGGATCACTGTAAATTTGTAAGACTATAGGTAGGTGCATTTTATGTTTGTCCGCTAAAAGGGCGTGGCCTACTGACGATTGAGGATTGAGGACTGAGGTTTGAGAACTGAGGATTGAGGATTTGAGGCCTGATGTCTGAGGACTGAATCTGTCAGTACTTAACGAACAACCGGACTTTAGGGTTCTAATGAACTAATAATAATGTTGGTTGGATAATTCAAAATTCCAACACGGCAATATTTTAATTTGACTAAAATTTATCATGTTTATTATTTAAAACTAACTAACTAACTAACCATCACGCCATTCCCCGAAGGGGTAGGCAGAGAGGATATAACGCCACACCACTCTGTCCTGGCATACTTCTCTTGATTCCTCCACATTCATGCATCTTCTCATGCACGCACGTCGATTATTCCGACTTCTTACATGCCCACTTTCAAGCACTTGTTTTACTTGATCATGCCATGTCTTTCTCGGCTTTCCTCGACTTCTACATCCCGGCACAGTCGCATCATATATTTTTTTAGCCGTTCTTTCATCATCCATTCGCTTTACATGACCGAACCATCGTAAAAGACCTTTCTTAATTTTGTCGATAATGCTTATTATTTGACATGACATTATTTGACATGTCTACATTGAGTAATATAAATTAGCTCTTATTTCATTCTGTCATTATTTTGAGTTGGTAACAGCTATTTTGCCATTTATGATAGTGCAAAAAAATTCTAAAAAAAAATCGGTGTGCGTCGGACCACACAGTGGAATTTATACTTCTTTGGCCATTCTCATACACCCACTCACGCACATAAACAGACAGGATATATAAATGAAATATATTAGACATTTTTTAGAATATTATTCAATATATTTATATTCAATATATTATACGTGACTTCATTATTATATTTATTACACCTATATTATCATTATCAGTTATTTTGATTCTATAATCATTCTTTCATCTTTAAGTCATGTTTGAAAAAACCGAAGCCATTGCAATAGCGTATTTTCTAAAAAGATAATTCGCTAAAATGACGCGTAAGAAGTAAATAAACAAAAAAAAAATGACAACTGTCAAAGTCAGACCAATACAAGCATCAGTGACTGTGGCGCCATTTTCTCTTAAGCGCCATTTTCTCTTAAAAATCAGCGTGACGCGGTTTACTTTTTTACCAACATCCAAAGTGTCTAACGGGCGCAAAGAAGTATAACTTCAAAAATTTTCTGAATTTGATCAATACTAAAAAAACATTTCCATTGGTCATTTTTAAAAATTTTATATGAAATTTTGCAAAGTTAAATTGAGGATTTAGAAATGTTAGAGATTTCATGTAAACCGTAGACAATAATGAATAATTTAATGGTATTTTAAAATTATGTTTCTTCTTCTCGGAAATTCGATTCCAAATTTGAAATATAAAAGTAACAAGGTCTAAATATAAAATTGTATTTTACTCTCATAAAAGAGATTTTATGAATTGTAATAAGGATATCATTGTTATTATACGTTTTTTAGAATAGACAAGACGTCAATAATAATTTAGCATAAATAATAAGGTGCTTTTATTAACGAGATTATTTTGATACTGATTGTCATAATATGAAAATAAATTTTTTCTAACCTGTTTGAAATAAAACTGTTTGTTTTCTTTCTACTCCAATGTTGATGTGATCTAGTAATTGTGTCGCTTTCAACATCTGTTACTATGACGCTATTACTTCCGATTATTTTTATACAGTAGTTTCCTGATGAAGGAGTGCATTTCTCCGAAACGAAAGGACGCATTAATTAATAAAAAATTAATTAATAAATATTTGTTTAATTTTCATAAATTTTAAATTAATAAATACTCAGTAGCACGGAAACTTTCTTTTTAGACGTTGATTGAGCGATTTCTTTAGTCAATTAGTTATAACATGTTATATGCACGGATGGTGGCCCAGTGAAGGCCCCACCCTTTCCCTAGACCAGAGACTTTTTAAAAACTATTGAGTCTTTTTTTCGGTCCAGCACAACTCTACCGATTTTTTAAAGCTGATCCGCGAAATTGAATAGATTCAGTTTTAACTGGAAAAAGCGAATAAAAGAACGTTAAATACGCTACCAAATGCTTTCATTGCCCCTATCACTGTCTCGGCTCTAAGATTGTCATAAACACATTCACCCCAACCTGCTCGAGGAGCTGGCCCAAATTTACAGTGATAGGGATATTAGTAATTCTACCCCTTTTTTGGTCTTTAGTTACAACTACCTCCCGCCCCGGGTGGTGGCCCAGTGGTAGCGTCGTAGTCTCTGAGTCTAGAGATCCCCGGTTCGAATCCCCACTCCGCCACTACATGATTCCCATTTTTAAGCACAAGCCGCATAGGCTTTATAGAAAATAATATTTACAAATTAAAATATGTGAAAAAATCATAAGATTGCTTACTACTACTACTTTCACTTAACCCCACCCAATGGTGCATAGGGCACTGGTACACAAAGTGCAGTGTATTTTGATCAGGTATGATAATCATAAGGTTACAAAGATTTTTTTTTTTTATAAACCAGCAGGAATAAAGTGTTTTTTATTTTTTTTATTGTTTTTACGCCCATAGGGCTTTTACATAGACATTTTTAAATGATTACACAGTAGGTAGCTATTCATTACCGCTAGAGATGGCACCCAGACACTGTTCCCTAAAATGCTCTAGATATGTGTTGAAAACATCAATATTGTTAGTATACTTGTTAGCCAGTGCGTGCATTCGTCGTATAGGTGAATTTGCACTGTAATTGGTCGATGATTGGCTACAGTAAAATAGTGCATTACTACGGGTAACTCGACCAGACACTCGTATACTAATTAAATTTGTTAGTTGACAACAATCAAACATAGATTTTAACAGAAAGAGCAAATCATTTTTTTATTCTTCTATTTTCTAATGTTTGTATATTCAAAAAGTTATTTGAAAAGTTATAATTTATGTTTACAATGGGAATATTTAATTTAAAATTGATAGAGCGCAAAAAAAATTTTTAGACTCTTTCAATGTTCTTTACGTGAACCCTGTAATAAGGAGATTAAATGACCGAGTTATATTCAAGCTACATTATGTAATGTAGGATTTCAATTTACCCACGATTTTCATAAATCCGAACTGCTTTTACGTGATGAAGTTTTTGGTTTTCTGTTCTGATGAGAAATTCTTATCAAGCTCCCGATATTAGTGAGAAATGTGACGGAATTCCTAAACGTATATTACCAAAAATTTTCCCTATCTTTATTGCAGTAGGTTAGTCATCCCACCCCTAATGGCTCTCAGTAGTATAGCTCAATTTGACTATATTACATTTATGACTGTTTTTTTTTCTAATATATTTTTCCACATTCCGAAGCTCCATCTCCAACTCCCTCAAGACTCGAGTGTTCAACCAATGCATTCTGCCCGTCCTTACTTATGGCGCGGAAACAATTACTCTGACCAAGCAATCCTCCCATAAGTTGCAAGTTGCACAGAGGAGCATGGAGAGAATTATGCTTGGAATAACATTAAGAGACCGAAAAAGGAAAAATTGGATCCGACGCCAGACAAAGGTCTGCGACGTGGTGGAGCGAATTGCTTGGTTGAAGTGGAAATGAGCCGGTCACACATGCAGAATGACGGACGACAGATGGACGAAACGCGTTCTGGTGTGGAGACCGAGAAATCAGAGGTCTCAAGGACGTCCACCGATGAGATGGGTGGACGACATCAGGAGTCTGCTGGAAGACAGTGGATGGGGGTGGCGCAGGATCGGGAGGAGTGGAGACGGCAGGGTATGTCCAGCAGTGGACCTCAACGGGCTGAAATGATGATGATGATGATATTTTTAGACGACTTTAATAATGTAATTGCTAATTTTGTTAAGGTCACTATATACTTGGCCTACGTTGGCGACCAACTCCTTGTATGTGCGATATTTATCGGATGAGAGTTTCGAAAAATTTTGCTTCATAAATTTGTGTACTGAAATATAACAAGATTTCACTGCACTTGGTGTACCAATGCAGGGCTCTATGCACCATTGAGTGCGGATAAGGGAAAGTAGTTGTAAAAATCAACGACAGGTCCTGTATGAACAAATGGATAGGATAATGTATCCTGATCTCCTTATTCATTTCTCTATGAGTCTAGAGATCCCTTGTTCGAATCCCTACTCCGCCACTACTTGATTCCTATTTTTAAACACAAGCCGCTTAGGCTTTATTGAAAATAGTATTTACCAATTGAAACATGTGCAAATATCATAAGCTTGCAAAGATTTCTTTTCTACTAAAAAAAACTCTCGTATTTGTTACAAAATGTTACATACAAGGCGATGGTCTTAATTGAATAAAATTGATTGAACTTGAATTAAATTCGTTTAGTCGCTTCCTTTAAAATGTTTTCATCAGATCAATTAACTGGCTCCACCATAATGACTCCATTACTTCATACTTTGTAATTGTCAGTTTACTTAAAAATTAAAACCATGATGTTACATCTCGATTTATATCCATGGCATCATGATAAAATAAATATGATAATAATTATAAATAACTAACTAACTACCCATCGCGAGAGAATAGAACGCTATACCACTCTGTCCTGACATACTTCCTTTGCTTCCTCTACATTTATACATCTTCTCATGCACATACGCCGATTATTCCGACTTTTCACGTGTCCTCTTTCAAATACTTGTCGTACTTGGTCATGTCTTTTTCGGCCTTCCTCGGCTTGCATTCAAACTTCTTTTAGCCGTTCTTTCATCACTCATTCGCTCCACATGACCAAACGATCGTAAAAGCCCTTTCTTAATTTTGTAAATAATAATTATAAATAATATATAAAAATCACAATTACAATGTGTATAAATACTTTTTTGGTAAAGTGTTTTCTCATTTTTCGTATCTTTATTTGTCCGCCTTGTGGTGTAGCGGTAGTTCGTTGCGGTGCATCAGGTCGCGGGTTCTCATCCCGATGGGGTCGTTATGAAATATTTATTTAAATGTGTTTTTTACATAAATTTTTTTTTATATGCGATACCTAAAGGACTGGCGCTGAAGCGTAATACTGATCATCTTGCCTTCATGTAACAAATAATCAAGGTGCTCAAATTTAGCCTTGTCCATAAATGAATAAAAGAACCTTATAATAAATACAATAGAAACGCGTATTATTTAATGTAGGTAAAATATTATTTTTTTTTAAATTGAAAAATTCACAAAATAGCTGGAGGGGGTCTTCCTATTATCGGCTGCCTTTTTTGTACGAATCTGAAAAAAAAAACACTCCAAAGTAATAATTTTGACAGTTAAAAAATTAAAATATTTTTAATATTGTGGTATCTGTGACAATACGCTCAAGTAAAAATAAAACCAAAAATCACAAATTTTTCGGTGCAATCCGTTTGTTAATCGGACAATTTATAAGCGAGACACGATAGTTTAATGTTAAGGTTCTGTGAGGATTTGTATGAAATGCAAAAACCAAACTTTAAAATATTTCGTTTACTAACTCTCCGACAATTCGTCGGCAGTTTGCGTCAGATCTGCGGGACGTGGATTAAACGTGGGGGGTATGTACGGGAGCTGGCGGCCGATCGCTTGGCCTGGAGGCAGTTTGTGGAATCCATATGCTCCACATAGGGAGCGCGGATATGGTATGATATGATGATGATGATGATGAATTATCTGATGTACAAACGGATCGCACTAGTGGTTTTGTATTTTTTTTTTTTTTTTTCTGCATTTATAGAAAAATTCGGTGTACAAATCCATTATTGTCAATCCCAACTATTGTTGCTATCGGCGGCAACCATCGACTGATGGTCTAGCACAGCCATGACTTTAAATTCCAGATACGCGGAATCGCTAATTTCATTAATTACTTTTGCTTTCGCCTCCACTCTACTTTACTGTCGTAAAGTATTGAATGAAGTTAGCGATATCGCGTATTGGAAATTGTAGAAGTCACAATATTACCATCAACTGCAGTCAATCGGTGACAATATTACCATCAACTGCAGTCAACCGGTGACAATATTACCATCAACTGCAGTCAATCGGTGACAATATTACCATCAACTGCAGTCAATCGGTGACAATATTACCATCAACTGCAGTCAATCGGTGACAATATTACCATCAACTGCAGTCAATCGGTGACAATATTACCATCAACTGCAGTCAATCGGTGACAATATTACCATCAACTGCAGTCAATCGGTGACAATATTACCATCAACTGCAGTCAATCGGTGACAATATTACCATCAACTGCAGTCAATCGGTGACAATATTACCATCAACTGCAGTCAATCGGTGACAATATTACCATCAACTGCAGTCAATCGGTGACAATATTACCATCAACTGCAGTCAATCGGTGACAATATTACCATCAACTGCAGTCAACCGGTGACAATATTACCATCAACTGCAATCGTGACAATATTACGGTGCAGTCAATCGGTGACATATTACCATCAACTGCAGTCAATCGGTGACAATATTACCATCAACTGCAGTCAATCGGTGACAATATTACCATCAACTGCAGTCAACCGGTGACAATATTACCATCAACTGCAGTCAATCGGTGACAATATTACCATCAACTGCAGTCAATCGGTGACAATATTACCATCAACTGCAGTCAATCGGTGACAATATTACCATCAACTGCAGTCAATCGGTGACAATATTACCATCAACTGCAGTCAATCGGTGACAATATTACCATCAACTGCAGTCAATCGGTGACAATATTACCATCAACTGCAGTCAACCGTGACAATATTACCATCAACTGCAGTCAATCGGTGACACAATATTACCATCAACTGCAGTCAATCGGTGACAATATACCATCAACTGCAGTCAACTGACAATATTACAAACTGCAGTCAATCGGTGACAATATTACCATCAACTGCAGTCAATTACCATCAACTGCAGTCAATCGACAATATTACCATCAACTGCAGTCAATCGGTGACAATATACCATCAACTGCAGTCAATCGGTGACAATATTACCATCAACTGCAGTCAATCGGTGACAATATTACCATATCAACTGCAGTCAATCGGTGACAATATTACCATCAACTGCAGTCAATCGGTGACAATATACCATCAACTGCAGTCAACCGGTGACAATATTACCATCAACTGCAGTCAATCGGTGACAATATTACCATCAACTGCAGTCAACGGTGACAATATTACCATCAACTGCAGTCAATCGGTGACAATATTACCATCAACTGCAGTCAATCGGTGACAATATTACCATCAACTGCAGTCAATCGGTGACAATATTACCATCAACTGCAGTCAATCGGTGACAATATGATCAACTGCAGTAACCATCAACCATCAACTGCAGTCAATCGGTGACAATATTACCATCATCACTGCAGTCAATCGGTGACAATATTACCATCAACTGCAGTCAATCGGTGACAATATTACCATCAACTGCAGTCAATCGGTGACAATATTACCATCAACTGCAGTCAATCGGTGACAATTTTACATCAACTGCAGTCAATCGGTGACAATATTACCATCAACTGCAGTCAATCGTGTGAATATTACCATCAACTGCAGTCAATCGGTGACAATATTACCATCAACTGCAGTCAACCGGTGCACAATGACAATACCATCAACTGCAGTCAATCGGTGACAATATTACCATCAACTGCAGTCAATCGGTGACAATAGTACCATCAACTGCAGTCAATCGGTGACAATATTACCATCAACTGCAGTCAATCGGTGACAATATTACCATCAACTGCAATCAACATCAATGACAAAACAGTGAAAAAACTACCAATATTCAACTATACTATAATTTAGTGACAATATTATCATTAAATCGTGATCCATTGGTGACAGTGTAGAGAAAACACCATATTTTTAGCACAAAACTCTGAATATCTTTTGGTACATAGATATCGTATATCGGATATGGTATTTACAGCTATTTAGAATGCTTCTTTGAGTTATCCATCAACATTTACATGTAGACCTAAGTGTTTCACAAGGCCAATTAGCACTCCATGTTTACTAGAACTTTAGTTCACCAAATGCCACTTGCCACTAATCATATATGACACCAGGACACTATGTTCAATTATTTGTGATTAGTATTCGTTCTTAGGGTTATCAAACATAAAACTGCTAAAAGTCTCAACTTGTTTAACGAAAGCGCAAAAGTTTTTATCGTGTTTAGATCCAATATTCAAGAAGAAGAACAAAGAGGAGATTTGGAATTCCTAAGGCAAAATAGAATCGAAGCTTTATTATAAAGATAATCAAATCTAAACTGGAACAACAGGTAAACTCTTTAAAATATTCAAAGATCTAAAGTATTTAAACTTGAGGTTGCAAATTACAAATAATAACCAATAATTCTAATTAAATATATAAAACATTGAATATATATTTTATTTGAGAATAACCATGGTGATGTGCGGCGTTTGCTTTCCGAGTGAAATCACACTTTGTTGATCACATTTTGTTGAGTAAGCATTTTTATCTTACGATGAGAATATTTTTCTTTTTTTTTACCTATTTTTGTAACTACCTGTGAAAACCTCTAATTGGTCTATTCTGTTTTCTTTTAATGTTTTTTTATATAATGATTATTTGACTGTTGGTTTCCTATAAATATATAAATAAATAAATAAATCCATTTTCGCAAACAAAAATGATTAAAAACTCATATTTGAAAAACACTATTCCTGATTATAAACGAATATTTTACACGACATCCTGACAAAATATTTAAAACGTTGAGATGTCAGAGGACTAAATCCTGACGTTTGGTAACCCTACCCCTATTCCTGCATTGTCGATTAGCATAAAAAGGATAATAACAGATAATCCCGTAGTTAAAATGACGAACTTCTTGATTAGATGTCTACTACCAATTCCTAGCTTGACCACCGTTAAGGACTAATTATTAGTGACTAAACAGCTGCCTGGCGGTATTTTAAATATATTATTCAGTCTTAAATCATTCCCATAGTATTAACTCTTAAGGGTTAAGCTATAAAAGATCGATCGTGTTTTGCAATTATATATACTTATATACATGGGACCAAGATAGCGGCACGGCGTTTATAAATATACCAAGATAGCGCCACGGGCGGCACTCACTAAATATGGCCGCAAAAAACAAGGCCATATTTTATGCAAAATTCGTATGTTAAGTAATTATTTTATCCATTTGTCTAATAAATCGATGAACGCCGGCTGCAAACACGAAAAAGCATGACTCATTGTCACGTTCCGCCTGAGCCGATATACATGCAAGCGAGAGCGCGGAACAAGCGATAGAGAGGCACGATCGGCCGTAAGCGTTCGGTTTGTGACGCATCTATCTACTTAAACTCCATCGGCCGATGCGAAAGTGAAATTAACGAGTGCAAAAATGCGCAAAATGTGAGAGTGAATTTCGAAAGAAACTAAGGAAAAATTGTATTAATTTTCAATTAATTTCTGCTTTGTATTATACAAAATAATGATAATTCAGTAATAAAAATTGAATTCAATTCATAAAAAGTATGCTATTTTTCATCAATGTTTTCTTATGACGTTATCACGTAAAATTATCGTCCGTAAACCGACTTTACAGACAGCCAAAAGTTTTTTAGGTTTTCAAAAATATCAATATCTACTTAAACGTTTACATAAAATCAATTAACTGTCAACTGTCAAGTCAGCCAAACGTTGCGCCGCCAACCATTATTCAATATACCCAACACGCCTTTTTTGTGCGGACATTCAATTTATACGTGACCGTTTGCAACCTGCACAAATGGACTGTACAGTTTTCTGTCCCGTATAAAGTATACATTCTAAAGATAAATATAAACAAGAATACTAATAACAAATAGCACCAGTTTTTTATAGTTACGGCATCCATTTTACGGCAGCCAATTAGTTTTCAAGCAAGTGAGTCAACACCAGAAGCAATAAACAGACGCTGATGACCATCTTGTCTCTCGCCTTCTCGCTGCGGTCTCTCATCAGGCAGACTATGCAGCCACTCTCCGCCACTACCTCCACCAGCCCGAGGCCAATCTCCATGTAGGCTGGTGAGGGGGATCCCACTATGTACCCGCTGAGCAGCAGCACCGCCAGGACTGGGCCGGTCCCGGAGGTGGATATGATGAGGAAGTTCTTCCAGTGCTCGAAGGAGAACTCGGCCTCGACTACTTTGAAAACCCACAAATGAAGATACGATCTGTAGGATCAGAGAAGCGTTCAAAATTATGTTTTCTTGCAAATCAAACTAGATCTACACACGTGGTTGACTAGTTCATTATGTTGTCGAAATACAATCTAACCAGAAGGTTCAATTGATTTAATGTTTTATTGACATGATAACGTCTAATAAATCGATGAACGCCGGCTGCACGGCGACGAAAAAGCATGACTCATTGTCACGTTCCGCTTGAGCCAAGTGTGCAAGCGAGAGCGCGGAACAAGCGATAGAGAGGCACGATCGGCCTAAGCGTTCGGTTTGTGACGCATCTATCTCTCTTCCACTCCATCGGCCGATGCGTCTGAGTAGAAGGGAGACAGCAGCAGCACACAAGCTACAAAGTGAAAGTGAAGTTATCGAGTACAATTTTTTTTAATTTATGTAAAAAAAAAAAATTTCAACTAACTCCTGCTTTGTATTATACAAAATAATGATAATTCAGTAATAATAATTCATATAAACAACATTTTGAGTGTGTCCAAATACTTGTAGACAAAAACTGGATTTCACCCATTACGGGCTAATAATTACAATTCGACATCTCAACAGAGACGAGAAACTTGGAAGGGAATATGGATATCTAGGCGTTTACAGGGCTTATGACCTGTCATTGGCTGGGTTAAGTGGCCACTTGATGTATTACAACATTCCCCATTTCACCTAGTATTTGATATCCATATCTGCCAATATACAGTAAAATGGCGCGATGCTTCACATGTGAACTCTCTGTCATCCATTGAGAAAATTGCTAAGCATTTTAGCAGAAACCTTTATGATTGCAAGTGAGATTCTTACCGAATTAAATCACCTACTAGGAAACGCCTGAAGATGAATCTTCAATTTGTTATGCTTACAACTTTTACCAGCTAATTTTTATAAACAACATTTTGAGTGTGTCAAAATCCAGTTTTTGTCTACAAGTATTTTACAGATAACCAAAAGTTTTTTTTGCGACAACTGTTTCGCCTGTCCTCAATGTATAAGTTTTATTTTATATACACCTGATGATGGATAGAAGTCTATCCGAAGCTAGTAGTGAATATCTAATAAACTCATCATCATGAGGAAAATTGTGTCTAATTAACTAATATGTGGTGAAAATTACAGTGTTTTTAAAGTTTTATTGTGCTATACTCAAACTCAAATAAATCCTCAAAGTTACTCACCAACTGGAAAACTCTAAACAAGGCAGCGTTGGTAAACCAGAAAAGAAATATTTCTCCGCTCTTTACCATGGACAGGCAGTCAAAAAGTGTTGAGGGTTCCTTCTCCATTATTTCTATCCAGTTCTTATCAATATCAATATCTTCTGTATATTGCAAATCAATCAATCAACTAATTTTATTTTGGACTATCCTTTTATATAATATTTATAGCTTTAAGAAATTTTATTCTGCTGCTTTTAATACTAATGTATTATTTTTGGTTGCAGCTGTCAAAATCGTTCAAAATCGGACATTTAGATGTAATGTTACCTAATTTCTTATTTTGAAATAACTCAACAACCAATAATTATTTTAGTAGGTACCCGATGATTTTAACAATCTTTTCAGCATGTTTTTACAATTTTTCAAGAAAATTATGTTGTTTTGTTGTAGGATAAGATAATGTACTTATACACCTGTCTGCTTCTCCCAACTAGCTATGAAAAAAGCCAAATAAATAATTAAGTATATTACCTTGCTAATTTGATAAAATTTTTACCAAAAATTTGTAACACACTGATTATAATAATTGAACCACATACTTCCTGATTTTTGTCGTATTAATGTGATATAAGTTACCTACTTAACTTAGTTCCGAAACCACAAATTATACTAAACCTAACCATTGTCAATATTCTTGCTAAAATTGGTTTTTTGGTAACTTATTCTGAACATAATATTACCTTTCTTTCTTTTCGTTTACACAGGTGCATGTACTAAGTATATAGAACCTTTCAAATAGTTTATAATGAAAGTAATTACAAAGTGAGTGCTTCTAACATTAATTTTATATATTTACTTAGAATCTTATTCATAGACAGATGATTCATGGTTATCGGCCTCTCAACATACACAATAAGGGTTATTACTGAGGTCTTTTGTATCAAATTAAAACCCATCATCTAGGGGTCCAACAATAATGGTGTTATGGAGCTTTTAAGCTTTTTAAAGAAATTTCCATAAAAATTCTTAGATTAGAAAAAAACTTTTCCTTGTCTGAGAACTAGGACCTGCGCTTCGATTCTGTTAAGGGGCTACTAGGTCCACGCTTTGTTAATTGTAAAATGTAGTAAGCGCCGGATGAGCGCTCGTTAAAACACGACCAAAATCCGATCGAACGTCGCGCTGTTTGGTTTCATTATTATTTGCATCGCGTACACGATAATCTTTTTCAAAAATAAATATAGTAAAAATCTACGGAATGTAATATAATCAAAAATCTACTAATGTTTTACAAATTTTAATCAGAAAATGCTAGATATATACGTATTCTTAAATACATTTTTTTTTTAAAATCTTATATGTACTATGTTTTTGTGTTATGCATCAAATGTTATTAAAAACAGGGGGTTTCTTTAAATTAATTGTGATTCAACGAAATATTTAAATAAAAATTTAGTCCGATAATTCACTAGAAAAAGAAATTAATAATTACGTCATATTTTTTTCATTTTTATTTAATGAACCATGAAGTATAAGGGAATTTTGCCCTGACGTACATGAACAAATGGGGGACCCCGTAAGGGGCCTTGAAGCAAAAATGTTGATGCACCTTATGTGTGTGTATTAAGTAAAAATTAGAGTCAAGAATCGAAGTTTTTAAATATTTTTATTTCATAAAGCTAAGTAAACAATTCTGTATAAAATATTGAAATAAACATAAAAATGCGATTTCCTTAAAGATGACAAACGTAACAATATATATTTCGTTACTTTGGCAGTAAAACACTGATAAAACATTAGTAATATTCAATAAAATAGGGTAATATTTAAATTGTCTTCGTTATTTCCTTAAAATTATTTGTACACTTAACTTGTGATGATGATAAAAACATTTTCTGAGCCGCGAGTCAACGAATCGATAGAGTTGTAATTCAATGTTTCGGTTAGTCATTTAAAAGGCAATTTTTGCTTATCTGCAGATAAGATAAGTCTATTTAATATAAGCAGCTAGACTGAAATGTTATTCTTAGGATCGACCGCCAAAATCTATGAAAGACGGACAAAAAGTTTATTAAAATACGTTTTTAAAATACATGAAGAGAATGATAGCAAAAATCGCTGGAATAAAAAAAAAATCACTTAAAAAATAGTCGTTCGCTCCAGGATTTGAACCTGAGTCTTTTGAAGAACAGGTGCTTTGTCCACTAAACTAAACGATTAATTACGTTCACCGAAAATTAATGAATATCCAATGTGTCGCAACAATGACTTCTAAAACCCTCTCACAATTAACTTAACTCTTACTGAAAATTGTAATTTTTTTATAATAATCCTTGTATCCTTGAAGTTAAAAATGATTTTGAAACCAAGATTTATCGATTCGACTAACATATTGTTATTTTTAAGACCGACTCATGACGATGAAAGATGAACAAAAATTTCCAAAGTAAAAAGACCAAAAGATTTACTTTCTGATGATATTTCTTGTATTCGTAATGATGAAAATGATTTCTTAACGTTCTCAGGACGTTGATTCAGCTGACCAATACTTATTGACTATGATAATTATTATGATGTCATTCTCCGTCTCTCTGGATGCTCCTCATCATCACATTTCCTTGGAGAAGTGGATGAGAGACAAGACAGTGTCTAGGAGGTACAGGGCTCCTTGGAAGACGCACAGGGAACCGAGAGCCAGACCAACCTGAAGATAAAACAAGATTTAGAAATATTAGAAAAAATATTCATTGTAACACTAGACTTGATGATTGTTAATAATTATAATAAATAAATAGAAGAAAATTAATGTCGGTGTTACTGTGTATATTCTATTTACTTAAATATCCAGAAATTAAGTTTCAGGGGGACAATTCTCCCATAGGATATACTGATACCTGAAAGACTGTCGTTCTAAAACTTAAGTCGTGGACTTCTATAACATAACAATAAATAATTAATCAAAAATTTTTTTTTTTATTGTTTTGTATATCAAAGCACTGAACTGATACATGACATATTTGTGGCAATAATTATGTAGTAAAATTATTGATTACTTACACAAATATTTGTATTTTTGTGATTTTACAATAAGTCTAAAGTTAGATTTTTCATTCATAAATATTTCTGTGCAAGTAGATTACTATGTCAACCTATTTTTATTTCTCAAACATTTGATTAACGCAGCTTGTTTTTTAAAATTTAATAATAAATTCAATCTAAAACAAAATGAAAGTTAAAATTCCAACTATAATAAGAAATTTTTGAAAATGCTTGATTTGATACACAATTTCGTCTGTTACGTACTTCGAGCTTTGGGCTAATTATTAATTATCATTCCTCCTTTTCAGAAAATTACTTAACTATATTAAGAAAATTACGCTCGACATTCGTTGTCATATTATTTCCACTGCTAAGACAATCAGAATTTACAGTTACCCTTTTAATAATAAAAATACGTCTCTGCATTCAGTGGTTTGCAAAATATATCGACTGTCTTAAAATTTTCTTCAGCAAGTTTCTCTAAATTGTTGTTGAGTCAAAGTTTAACCAAAAATAGTTACCTGACGTTCTGTGTACACGTGTTTGTAGTGCTGCTCTCCCTGATACCCGTGCCAGTAATGCAGGGCTGTTCCTCCCACGGCGATCCACATAAACACCCCCCACAAAGTTCATTATCACATCCGTCAGCTGTCTGAAAATGCAACGATGCAACTATTTGATGAATATGATAGATTGAATTTCGTTTGAATTGGTTGAAATAAGATGCATGAGACCTCTTTTGGATTTATTTATTTAAAAGATATTAAGAACATAACAGAAAAATCCAAATCATTCTTAATACAATTATAAATAATACTGCAATAGATATTAAAGGTATAGCAAAAAACAGAAAGTAACATTACAAATTAATTACAGTAGTTCAGTAGTAGTAATTACAAATTAGAAAGTGCTCTCCTGACGGAAGATCCACTGTCGTGAAATAAGTCGACATCCGAGGTGATGCGATTAAGTAACAAGATTGCTCTACCAACAGGCATAAACATTGGCAGGTTGGTTCTGCATATTGGCAGGTAAAACAATCGATGCTGTCTTTGTCGAAGATAATTATCAGGTACGAACAGACCTACATCCATCAGAATTTCTGAGTTAAGTATGCGACCACCAATCACCTGAAAAAAGTGAACACCCAAATGGACGTCTCTCCTCCTCCATAATGACTGATAGCCTAGCATCCCTAGTAAAAAGTGAGGGATGGGTGATGTGGCGCGCATTGGCAATCTTTGGTTGAAAAACAAATTAAACAGTGTATTTTTCTCCGAGTTTATGTAATATTTTAAAGTTTAGTAACAAAATATGTAAAGAAAATAAGCTTCACGCGCTTTAACTAAAAATTGCCAATCGGAGATTATTCAATGCACGAACGTATCCACCTTCATCTACTTCATCTACTTCTGTTTCCAGCACTTCTACGAGTAGAGGCCGAGAAAATAGAGAAACCCGTCACCGTTGTCACTAAGTCCTATCCTTACTGTCATACATGTCCAACAATCATCGTCTCTTCACATGTCGTGTTTGGTCCATCTCCACATGAGCTATGTTGCTTTTTCGCATGTATTTATCACACCTGTTTCTTCCGCATTAATTTGTTGATATTTTGATCTTTAAGTTATCTCATCTTGGTGATAAAATAATTAGATTACGTGCACTTACTTTTTATGCTCTGTGAGCCATTTACTCTTGGGGAGTTGTGAATAAGTTTATAAATTTGTTCACAGATAATGTTATGCATTTCAACTTATAGTTATTTTAGGCCTTGTCATCATGCAAAACTTGAGTTCTTTGATTACCAGTTATACTTTAAACTCAAAATGGTGGATATACTTGGCAAATTAAGGGATATAATTTTATTTGAAATAATCTATATCATCTTCTGTTATCTTATGTTAATATACAAATTTTCTACATGTATTCCAATCGTAATTCTCTCGTACTAATGAGGGAATCCACTGCTAACATATTTCTCCAGCCAATAACAAAACTGTCAAAAATCTATGCAAACGATTTCTCCAGCCAACTGTCACTTAAACTGTCAACAGCTGTTCTAGGGAGAGTGAATGGCGGCCATCTTTAAAAACGGAAACGGAAAACACTACACTTAGATACAAGGAATGACGTCATTGTTTAAGATTTTGAAATTAATGCTATTTTCAACATTTTTTATTTATTTTTGGGTAAATTATTGAGTATATTAAATCCGACTTCGAAATTTTTTAAATATTCGCGTCAACACGACAAAGCATTTTTAAAATTCAATTCCGGGTGGCAGTGGATTCCCTCGTTCGTCTTACGCAAATCATTCCCTTGCTTCCTAACTATTAAAAAATAAATATGACCAATTTAAATTGGATTAAAATTACCCCAGTTAAGAGATAATGAGACGAGTAATGAAATCATCTAGTTATTACAATTAGGGACCTAACAATAAGTTAGTGATTATCCTAGACACCCACTCGCCGCAGACTCAGGAAACTGGGAATTAGCTACTTCAGTATTCATGGAGCTTATTAAATTAGTCTTTTATCTCAAATTTCACGTTAGATTATTGAAACCCGCATTCTTTAGTTACGTCTAATTTGAACCAATATTGGATGAGTGGTTAGTTACACAGTGTTTATAAATTCCCATGATTGGATAAGTTCAACCACCTACCGAGTTTTTTTGTATTGAATTAATGGTCCGTAAGTACGAGAGATAAATTCTTAACTTCTAATATGTAGCAGTCTACAAAAACACAAGTTTGCGTGTGTTTTAAGAGGAGTACCTACTGAAGCTAAAAAAACGTGTTTTGCTCATAGACCTGTTAAGTTAACACTTGACAAGCTATTTCAAAGAGGACTGTCAAAAATTGATGTGCCATTTACATTTTGCAGTGAAAAAAAGACAACTGTATCTATCTTCTACTATCCTTCCACTATCTAACACAATTTAATCATTCTGTTTCTCTCTAACAAGTTGAGATTGAGTCAAAATTGACTCAACCCTCCTACGACTAGGACATGACAATGAACGAAAGAAAATAAACATCATTGTTTTTGCTATATTATATTCGCATGGGACCAAGTTCTTCTTCTTCTTTCGCCACGTTCGCTCCTATGTGGAGCATGTGGACATCACTAGATCCCTCCAGGAGACCCTGTCACCTGCCAGCTCTCTCGCCTCCTCCCACGTCAGACCCGCATCCATCATCTCCGCCGAATACATCCGTAGGATGGTCATCGACGGTCTTCCAGGACGGCGGGCGTAAAGAAGAGGCAGCTCGGGTTCAGGCTCTCCCGAGGCATCCGGAGTACATGCCCAAGCCAGGTCCGTCGCCGCATCTTCACGACTCCAGTTATTGGAGGTTGCTAACTTCAGCGTTGGTTATGAAGTCAAACCACCTAATGCCTAGAATCCTTCAGAGACACTTGTTCTCAAAGCTCAACAAGCAAGCATTCTAAGCTTTTGTGAGGTGCCAGGATTCGCATCCATAAAGGAGCACTGGCACGTTAGTGGCACACAAAATGTGGTCGCACAGGTCCTCGTACACAAGAGAAAATAAAAACCCCTGTATACTGTAGTAGGTTTTCATTATTTTATATCCTGTAGAAGATACAAGATGAACCCTTTTCATGATTTTCTTATTATTTATTTAATAATTCATTAATCATCAGTGCCTATTCTTGGAATAGGTTGTTTTATCAGTACCTACTATCGTTTATTATCCTACACCAATATATCGATTTTGTCCATCACACACAGTGAACTCATTCAATCTTATCAGATACCAATTTTATTCTCTACAACTATATCGTAATCAATAACACTACCTACATTAATATTTATTACCGAAGCATTTTTACCAAACAATTTTTTTTTACGTGATAACGTCTAATAAATCGATGAACGCCGGCTGCACACATGAAAAATCATGACTCATTGTCACGTTCCGCCTGAGCCGAGTGTGCAAGCGAGAGCGCGGAACAAGCGATAGAGAGGAACGATCGGCCTAAGCGTTCGGTTTGTGACGCATCTATCTCTCTTCCACTCCATCGGCCGATGCGTCCGAGTAGAAGGGAGACAGCAGCAGCACACAAACTACAAAGTGAAAGTGAAATTAACGAGTGCAAAAAAATGATAATTGGAATAATAATATGGAAAAAAAAAAAATTTCAATTAACTTCTGCTTTGTATTATACAAATAATGATAATTCAATAATAATAATTCAATTCAATTCATAAAAAGTATGCTATTTTTCATCAATGTTTTCTTATGACGTTATCACGTAAAATTATCGTCCGTAAACCGACTTTACAGACAACCAAAAGCTTTTTGTTGTTTTGCAATGCCCATATCCTTAGACAATGTATCGTTTCGTTTCTTTCTCTTCCCATTTTAATGACCGTCTTGTACTTTACACGCTGGATCTTTGTATTTAGAACTATAGTTTTTATCTTGTTTCAATTCCATAAATCTCCTCTAAATACAGGGTGTAACAAAACCCGAAAACAGGTGAATCTACATCGTATTTGGAGACGATTGTGTAATATGACTTTTTATTCTGAGCTTGAAAAAAAACTTTTTTTTTTCTCACAAAAGTATTCATAAGTATGGGAGATTAAGCAAAATTGCTCAAATTCTTATTAAAACGCGATTTTAAATTTTGTTTTCTTTATGGATAGTATTAATTTGAATTATACCCTTGAGGTGTATTTATACGAAAACGGTGCTATATAAATTATCCATATATAATAATAATAATAATAATAAATAAATGATTTTTTTTTTTTTATGAAAAAAAAAACTATTTCGTACTCAATTTTCTCGAAAACTAAGAATCAAATAAAATTTTTAAAATCTACAAAATCGACTCCAAATAATGATGTAGATTCACTGGTTTCCCGCTTGTACATCGAGTTTTGTTACACCCTGTATACATATTTCTCTGATTTTAATCATTAAATCTGTATCCGATAGTAAAAAAGTCAAATCATTAAAATCATCGCTTTTCAGGTGCCGCATTTTAGTCTACTACTACTACTTTCCCTTATCCGCACCCAATGGTGCATAGGGCACTGCATCGGTACACCAAGATCTTTTTATTACATGATTTAGTAGCCGTATTTATCCAAGTCATTTTATTTAACAAGTGTCAAAATAAAAAATGTCGGTAAACTGCTGCTAAAAACAATTTGACATCTCAACAGAGACGAGAAGTTTGGAAGGGATTATGGATAAATAGGCGTTTACAGGGCTTATGACCTGTCATTGGCTGGGTTAAGTGGCCACTTGATGTATTACACAACATCCCCATTTCACCTAGTATTTGATATCCATATCTGCCAATATACAGTAAAATGGCACGACGCTTCACAAGTGAACACTCTCTGTCATCCATTGAGAAAATTGCTAAGCATTACAAAAACTGGATTACGGGCTAATAATTACAATTTGACATCTCAACAGAGACGAGAAGTTTGGAAGGGATTAATCTAATGCTAAAAAAATCACTAATGATAATTTTGCCTGAAAACGATAATTTTGAAGATGTGGGTTTTTGGGCTCTAAGACATAGAAATTATCTTTCATTCTACTTATTACCTTTATCCACACTAAGACTTATGGTGTAGTATGGCTTGATCATACTTTAATCAACAAAAGTGCTCATGCCTTTGTGTTAAGTTTACAGTAATACAGAACACATTGACTATCAATAAAATAGCAGCAAGGCAATAAATTGTGGACTATTTAAACTGGTAGTGAATGTGTAGAAAGAATGCTACTTGAATATTATGAACATTGTTCTGAGGTAGTATGCTGGAGTCGTTCGACTGCAAAGCCGTAGTCCTGTTTGTTTCGTATTTAGGTATTACTTATGAATAAATGCAAAATATTAAATTTCATATATTATATTCAAAACTCTTAAATCACGGAATCCCACCAAATAATATTTTTAAAAAAAAATCTTAAATGAAATAAAATCCATTATTTTCATACGAAAGCGACTAAAATTCAAATCGAATGAGCTTCAAAGGATGAAAGTAGAATAAATGCTGTTGAAATGCGATCTCTCAGGCGAATATGTGGTAAGACTATGCATGATAGGTGTACAAATGTCGAAATCAGAGCAGAGCGCAAGGCTGAGATAAGCATTATCGGCCAAAATTAAGAAAGGGCTTTTACGATGGTTTGGTCATGTGGAGCGAATGAGTGATGAAAGAACGGCTTAAAGAAGTTTAAATGCAAGTGTGCCTGGATGTAGAAGCCGAGGAAGGCCGAGAATGACATGGCATGACCAAGTACGACAAGTACTTGAAAGTGGACATGTGAAAAGTCGGAATAATCGGCGATTGTGCATGAGAAGATGTATGAATGTAGAGGAAGCAAAGGAAGTATGTCAGGACAGAGTGGTATGGCGTTCTATCCTCTCTGCCTACACTTACTGGGAAATGGCGTGATGGTTAGTTAGTGAATGAGCTTCTACGAGCTTTTACTTTATAAGGCACTTTACTTTATAGGGCACCCGCTTGCACAGCGCGGGTTTAAACTGTGCAACCCACAAAGAACTCAAAGAGGGGTGGTAGCGTTATTATAAATATACTTAGTAAATTTTCATTTCATGTTGGTTACATTTTTTTCTAAAAAATAAAAAATACAACTTATAAAAAAAACAGTTTTCGTCATCATCTTCTAAAAAATATTAGTCCGGCACATCTTTTCAAGAAAGCTTAATAAATTACGTTTGAAAAAATAATCAATTCAGTGTTTCAATATTTCCTCGGCGACACGTCATTGAATATTTCCAACATAGTCCCCAGAAGACAGATGTGTCGGAGATATATGAAGAGTTCATGAAGACGTGATCAATTAACCTTCATTTGACCCCCCTCATCATCAACTCACTCTGAACTGCTAATCAACTTAATTATGTAATATTACACATAGGGGGCAGCGAGTATAATAAATTATTGCTGTTTTTATTCCACCCTGAACGGTAAACTGTAGCCATTCATTTTGAATAGGTAATGCAGATTACCAACAATTTTTGTAATTGGTAAGAGATCGGCCGTAAAACTATGTATATATTTTTGACGCGATAACGTCTAATAAATCGATGAACGCCGGCTGCACACACGAAAAAGCATGACTCATTGTCACGTTCCGCCTGAGCCGAGTGTGCAAGCGAGAGCGCGGAACAAGCGATATAGAGGTATGATCGGCCTAAGCGTTCGGTTTGTGACGCATCTATCTCTCTTCCACTCCATCGGCCGATGCGTCCGAGTAGAAGGGAGACAGCAGCAGCACACAAGCTACAAAGTGAAAGTGAAATTAACGAGTGCAAAAAATGATAATTTATGGAAAAAATTGTAATTTTCAATTAACTCCTGCTTTGTATTTTACAAAATAATGATAATTTAGTAATAATTCAATTCATAAAAGTATGCTATTTTTCATCAATGTTTTCTTTTATCACGTAAAATTATCGTCCGTAAACCGACTTTACAGACAGCCAAAAGTTTTTTTTAACCACCTCAACAGGCCAAAAGGACCAATAACAGATGAGAATAACATAAAAAACATCCAGTCTTCAGAAAAATCGCTTAAGGGAAGGCAGAGCGGCACATGACTATCTCTGGCTGGAGAGTTTGAGACTTAGAAGACAGCGAGCGAAGCAGCTACCAACTGGATCCCCCCCCACAACCTGGAGGTGTGAGAGATGTGGTCGACTGTGCAGGTCTCGTATAGGACTTCACAGTCACCAGAGAAGCTGCTTTTCTCCCCTGCCTTTCTAATCACTGCCGCATCTTCATCTTCTTCAGAAGACGGACGATTGCCATTAGTACGGAGGACGCCATATTGTTGCGCCCATCGAATGGTACTGTGAAAAAAAAACCATGTGTTTTTCTTCGAGTTTATCTTATATCCACTGATGCGCAAGACTTGCCTTCATATAATAATATCTACTACTACTGCTACTTTCCCTTATTCGATTTTATTTGACATGTCAACGAAAAACGGATCGTTAGGAAACGTAACCCTCGTAATAGTGTTGGTAGCTGGTAACGGATAAATTACTATACCGGCGTTTTTTAAAACGGGAAATCGGGTTTTATACGAAATTTAACTTAGAAATGATATAAAGCTTGACGAACGGATATTTATTAAACTGCCACTTAGTGCAGTGAATCTTGATCATTACTTACATAAATAATTGTTGCTTATTCTCAAGTAGATTAATATATAAAAGGGCTTCTACTTACAGTTTTTCACTAGGTACTATCTTTATCTATAATAAGTACTCCGAAGTACCATAAGAGTTTATGACCAGTCATAATTATGAGTAATACACCTACAGTGTAGGTAATTTGACTTCCTAAAACACTTGTAAGTTCTTGGTATAAAGTGTTATTCATATTAGGCAATAGGCAGGTACATAGTATAATAATAATATAAACCTGCATTCCATTTGCTATGAGTTATAGCAATAAAATCATGAACCATAACCCATAAGCGTACATTTCTAAGTTGTATTTAAGCTAAGAAAAGATAATATTGTATCGAAAATAAAGGATTTTAAATAATTCATTCAAAAAGGATTGACGTATAATTCCTTCCTTCCGTTGGCATTGATAGCGCTGGTACCAATAATTGTTTGAAGGTAATTTAAACAAAATGGCGGGGAATAGTTATTTTCAACTTAATAAAAGAATATTCAGCCATTAAAAGGTTGACTAATAAAGTCTACCTACGCTTACCATTAAGACATCGAAATTACGCAAATTTTATTAAGTGAAATTATCGTTTGAGTACAATGCTCCGTGGAAATTATTACTCGTACTTACAGACTTTGTTATCGTGAGACTCATTAAGCTTAGAATCGTACTTTCAATAACATAGTTCATTTTTAGGCAATACACGAATTTAAATGGCTATACGTATGTGATCTTATTGACATAAAAGTAAAACTCTATCAAAAATTATTATTGGTCTAAACGAAGTGAAGCATGATGTTGAAAAAAGGACGAATGTAGACTGAGTGCTGTTAAAATTCAATCTGTTAGGCGAATGATGGGTGTACCAATGTCTAAATTAAAGCAGAATGCGAGGCTGAGACTATCTCAGCTTTTTTACCTTATGCTACCAGTTAAATTGCTTTTACGATGGTTCGGTCATGCAGAGCGAATGAATGATCAAAAAACTACTAAAATAATTTACAAAGCCAATGTGTTTGGGTGTAGAAGTTGAGGAAGAGCGAGAAAGATGCTGCGAGATCAAGTACAGGTACTTGAAAGTGGATATTTGAAAAGTGGGGATAATGAAAAGATGTATGAATGTAGAGAAGGCAAAGAAAGGTGCCAGGAGTCAAGACAGAATGGTGTGGCTTTTTATACTCTCTACCTATCCCTTCGGAGAAATTGCATGATGGTTGGTCGGGCAGTTACCTAGTTACATTTTAAAAGAAAAATCTTGTTATTGTAATAGTAAAAGTGAATAATGTGTTTAGAAATACCATATAGGCGCATTACTCTTGTGAGTAGTACTGCTTTCTGCAGTCCTTATACAGAAATGCATTCAGTATCTATTGCATTGTTTCAAGATGTTGGCAATAGATAAATTCCTTTGTGGTTTCCCGCAAGACATGAATGGAAGTAGTAATGACGTCATGAGTCATGAAACCCCTCCCCCCTCGCCAGTAACCATGCCAGTGATAGATTTCTAATCAAAATCAAAATTAATGTCGCTGCATATGTCAAATTTTTGACTAACAACGAAATTAACATGATTATAGACATTTCGTCGCTATTCATCATTTTTTTCCGCTTTCATAGTCGTATATGATTTCGTCATGCCTCTCGCAAGAGCCATACATGTTTTCTATATGCGTTTTGAAGATTTACATGTATATTATGTTTTCGCCGTCCTTCTTGCCAGAGTCGTTCATGTTTTCAACAAGCCTCTGCGAGATTAGAATGATTCTGTGTATTTGATTCAGGTCATGTATGTTTTCGCCGTGGTGTCCCTTCCTTGGAACTTACTATCTGGAACTTGATATCTATGTAACTGCCGCGTTTTTACAAGAGCAGTGTATACTTTCGCCAAGTATTTGAAAGATAGCGTATTTCCCCATACCTATTTCATTCAAAAGTTGTCAATGCTTTCAAATTACAACTTAAGGTACATGGCCGAATTTCTCAGAATAGAAATTTTACAAGTTGATTCATTTACAAAAGGACAATGAAAATGAACAAAACAAAACACGTAACGTTGGATAACTTGTCTAAAACCACTTATTTTGATCCAATTTAGTTCTTATCTTCACAATCTATCATACCACATTGGTCGCTTATCGGAATAGCGTTTTTTCGACACTAATAATTGAAAAAATCCGTAAATGTATTTGCATTTGTATATGTAGTTGTTTTACAAACTAATTTAATTTCGGTTTGTAACGGCTGGAAATAATTCAAAACCGCACTTTTGTTCGCCATTAATTTGATTGTACATATTAAAAAAAACTATCTTGCCCAGATTCCTAAATTTAAGTGTGTTTTTTTAAACGAAACAAAGAATTTTAATACACGCTACTTACCAATTTCAGGATCTTGATTACTACCGACCCAATCGTTTGCACAGACACCATATTGTCGTTGCTTTTCACAATTCTTTCTCTACAACTTTATTCCCTTCCCTGGAAGTGTTTCCCTTATTAATTTTAGCTGAATCTGTATTCAGGTCAGCTTTTGTAACGGCTAGAAGTAATCCCACAATTTCGACACCTGTTCTTCGTGTTACTAAAGCACATAACTGTGATATCTCTGTACACTCCCTGTGTTATCTCCGGAATACTAGAATAGATAAGATATCGAGTTTCGTCACCTTTCGGAGTGAGTAAGGTGCTCCATCCTAACGCTAAAATAGCGTGAATCAAACGTGAAAACATCGGATTAATTCACAATATTAAACAAACAGTATTCGATAAGTATAAAAAAGTATTGATTTAAGATAAGAAAATTACGCTATTTGTATTGAATTCTATTTTTGAGGAGTGAATGCATCATCATCATCATACCATATCCGCTCCCTATGTGGAGCATATGGAATCCACAAACTGCCTCCAGGCCAAGCGATCGGCCGCCAGCTCCCGTGCATATTCCCAAGGCAAGTCCACGTCCCGCAGCTCTGACGCAAACTGCCGATGAATTGTCAACAGTGGATGACCAGGACGGCGAGAACCTGATGCCTTGTAAAATAGGCAAGCATGGCAATTCCTTATTGACGAATCAGTCGGGGGCCTTCGAATTACTGTTGGTAGGCTAAATTGGCACTCCACGTGCATGGGTTTAAAAATCAGCACTGGTAAAACCCATGTCATGTGTAACAGCTCATGTCAAGATGCCCAGATCCCCCTGGCTTTGTCGGGACAAGTCATCAAAAGGGTGAATGCATAGTGCATAGTTGACCAAAATCTTAATATCTATATCTTGTATAGTAATTTGTTACCAAATTACTTATTTTTTAAAAATAGCTCTTGATTGTAAAATTATAGTAACTTAATGACAGTGGACATGGGCTGGACATGTGGCACGCCAGAATGAGGACCGATGGACGAATGAGGACCGATGGGCGCCTGCTGAACTGGAGACCTAGAGCTGCAAGGAGATCTGTAGGAAGACCACCAAGAAGATGGACAGATGACGTAAAAAGTACTGCAGGATCCAGATGGCAGCTCGAGGCCCAGGACAGAAAGCAGTGGACCAATATGTGGGAGGCCTATGTCCAGCAGTGGACGAACAATGGCTGATGAAGAAGAGAAGAAGAAGTAACTTAATACTATAATGTCATTTCATTCTTCCATTCAGACGATACTAGTAAATTGAAAGATTTATTGTCATTTAAAAATAATTAACCCTGACCTCTGTTTTATTATTGAATTTGTCCGCGCTGTTATTTTTTAGGGATATCCATAGACCTACTGCCCTTTTTTTTAAATAAAAGCAGCAAAATATGATTTATTACCTGTAACTATAGCAGACTAGGGCAATACGCATTTTTATTATTGTTCATCCTACACCTTCCTTCTTTTTTAAAAAATATAATCCTATCATATCTAAGCTGTAAAGCGCCCTTGAAATGATATTTTATTAAAACGGCGCTAATAAAATTGGCTTAATTTATGAATTATTTGACTGGGAATTTATATGTGTGATTTGAAAAAGATGCGTTTTTAATTGAGACCAAAATTGACTAGGGCTTTGAATGAAGGGTAGGTGCTATTATAACTAGTCATTACTACTACTACTCTCCCTTATTCGCACTCAATGGTGCATAGAGAGATACATCTGAGGAGGGATAACGAATCCACCATTCGCCCACAGCTTTTAAAATCCATGGGGGACTCTCTTTCAACTGTACATTGAGGAATAATATACTACCACTTCAACAAAAAATCTAAATATAAATAATGGTGCATAGGGCACTGTATTGGTACCTACATTAAGTGCAGTTGTTAGTCTTGATAATTTGTAACGTGACGGCAAGATTATCAGTCTTACGCTTCAGCGCCAGTCCAATGAAACTCCAATGAAAATATTTCATATTGACGCCTATCGGGAATCGAACCCGCGACCTCAAGCATTATATGAAATGTTCATATGAATGTGATCTTTACATTGAAATATTTCATATTGTGTGATACCTAGGACTGTCGCTGAAGCGTAGGACTGATGATCTTGCCTTCATGTAACAAAGTGGCGTAATACATCAAGTGGCCTCTTAACCCAGCCAATGACAGGACATTTCACCGTGGAAACGCCTAGATATCCGTATTTCCCTCCAAACTTCTCGTCTCCGTTGAGATATCAGACTGTACAGTTTTCTGAACAAGAAACAGTACAGTTTTCTGTCCCGTGTAAAGTGTTGTGCAGATAGTGGGCTGATAGTCGACATTGCGAAGTTCTACGATCGTGTCACTGTGACCGGCAACAATGGATGATACATATTTGTGTAATTTGTGACGCACTCTGTTGGCTGGACAATATCTTGGGCGTGGTGATACTCTTATTATCGCCGACTTCTATACTAGGTACCTAATACAGGCTGTGGTATGGGCGATGGGCCTCTTATCAGTAATGTCTACATAAACATACACCGTGGAACGAAACTCGACGTACAAGCGGGAAACCAGTGAATCTACGTCATATTTGGAGTCGATTTTGAAGATTTTTTTTTAGTTTTCCTCGAGGAAGAGGCTAAATTGGCAGTGCATAATGGAGTTCTGGTACCAACCCTTATGTATGGAAGCGAAGCATGGAGTTGGAAAAATAAGGATGAAAGTAGATTGAATGCAGTTGAAATGCGATCTCTCAGGCGAATGATAAAACTATGTATGATAGGTGCACTAATGTTGAAATTAGAGCAGAATGCAAGGCTGAGATAGGCATTATCGACGAATTTAAGAAAGGTCTTTTACGTTGGTTCGGTCATGTAGAGCGAATGGATGATGAAAGAACGGCTAAACAAGTATATGATGCGACTGTGACTGGGTGTAGAAGTCGACGAAGGCCGAGAAAGACGTGGCATGATCAAGTCAAACATGTAAGAAGTCGGAATAATCGACGTGCGTGCATGAGAAGATGTACGATGTGGAGGAAGCAAGAGAAGTATGCCAGGACAGAGAGGTGTGGCGTTCTATCCTCTCTGCCTACCCCTTCGGGGAAATGGCGTGATGGTTAGTTAGTAAGTTAGTTTTCGAGAAAATTGAGTACGCAAAGTCTTATCAAATAACATTTATTCAGTCAAATTAATAGCATCCATAAATAAAACAAAATATAAAACCGCATTTTAATAAGAATTTGTGAAATTTTACTTAACCTGAGGTAGACAGGTATAACTAATGAAAGCGTTTATGAGAAGAAAATATTTTTGTTTTCTAGCCAGATCAGAAAGTCATAAGCATTCCACATTAAAAAAAAAAAAAAATCTTTCAAAAAATACATTTTACATGTATTTCCCATGAATTACAATATACTCATTTTGGGCCTATAAATAATTACATTTAATATATATTCATGACAGAACACAAATTATAACAAACAGAATACAATCAAATACAAATACACTAATAGGGTTCTTCCCGATAGCACGAATATTCTTAAAAACGTTATAAATATTTAATTTTTTATATTTATATCTTTAATTTTAATTTTTAAAATAATAAAAAAAATAAAAAAAAAAAGTAAAAAAAAAAAAAAAAAAAAATGTAAAAACCCCGTTGAAACAATATAAATGAAATAAAATAAATATAAATAAAGTATATTTTTACAATTCCAACGATATAAAACACAATGATCAAAAATGTTGTTTTCATTTATAAATTTATGTTTTAAAAACACGAAAATACGAAGGATTTTTAACGCCCGTTATTGGTTATTGACGTCATACCCGTCTACCATGAAAGGCGTAAAATTAATTACGAAGTGAGCGCCTATATTGCTGTGACGTCACACCGCATGCGCGCCAAATGAAGGATTTTGCGAGCGATTTGAAAAAGCGCTAAAAAAAAATAGGTATGACATCGTAAAAATTTTTAAAAAAATCCCTTGATATTGTAATTTTTCAATCAATTTTTTAAAATAATAAATAAATAAACGGGAAGAACCCAATTATTTACACCTTCCACATACTGCCTGAGGTAATAGAGCTTTAGGCTGGTAGCCACATTACTAGAGCTTCGAATACCCTCAGGAAGCCTGTTATACTTCCTATAAGCCAGGTACAGCAGAGAGTTTTAGACCAAATTTTGTAGTACGAGTATATTAGTAGGTGTGTCTTTGTCTAGAGTTGTAACTGTGAACATCACGGTTATAGGTTTAGTGAGTATTAGTGTGGGCTACGTTCCTTATGATTTGAACCTGTATATATATATGCAATTTCGTAATAAGGTATAATGCTGAAAAAAAGGTAAAATGTAAAATTCAAACATTCGATGTAGATTCAGAAGTTTTCGGGTTTTACTGCGAGTTTTGTTACACCGTGTTTACTAAATACCGTTCTTCTTTCCAGGAGCTGGGTCTCGCCATCACGGAGGAGCAGATCTCCGAGCTGAAGGCGCGCGTGCACGACATAGACTTCGCGGCCGCCGCGCGGGCACGAGCGCGCCACGCGGCACGACGTCATGGCGCACGTGCTCGCGCTGGGCGAGGCGTGCCCGCTGGCCGCGCCCGTGCTGCACACCGGCGCCACGTCGTGCTACGTGGGGGACAACACGGACCTCGTGCTGCTGCGCGACGGGCTGGACCTGCTGCTGCCGAGGGTCGCGGGGGTCGTCCAGAGCCTGGCCAACTTCGCCGTCAAGTATAAGTAAGAGGATTAGTCTAGCGGAAGGCAGTTTCAAAGAGTTGTTATTGGAGAAACTGCATCAGAGAGTTGTTTATCTATGGTTAAGGGCATACTCCACCACGTGACTTGCAGCCGCTTTCCCATACAAACGTATTCCTCGATTTTCTCCCTGTAGCTCAATCACAGATGACTATCTGCGACATGATAACGATTTCTCATCACGGATGTTTAACGTTTTCGCGATCACAATGGAACATCCGTTAAAAGTTATCGATCGGGATTATTAATTACCGCTTTAAATATGGAAAATAAATTGATCTCCAAAACTGTAAATAAAGTAAAATAATTTAGTTTAAATTGTTTGTGCACAATTTATCATCCCATTTATTTGCTCTAAATCAATTTGAGAAAGCAATAAAACGAAACATTTGTCAAAGTATGCCTTTCATCTATGGTGCTTGTGATATGAACGTATGTTCATTGTGATCGGTCAAATGCTTAGCACGTCGACAATCATCTGTGATTGAGCTACTGGAATTGAACATTAGAGCAATTATTTTTCACACACTTTAGATATTCACCAGATGCGTGTTTGTATCGTCTTTTTAAAAATATTTTATTTGTCAAAGGAGAAATGATTCACATACAATCATAGAGTCCCGGAACCTAGATTTACTACATTACAGTTTTGTTATATTTTCTTTACCAGGGATCTTCCAACCCTGGGTTTCACGCACCTCCAGCCCGCCCAGCTAACCACGGTGGGGAAGCGAGCGTGCATGTGGGTCCAGGACCTGCTGATGGACGAGAGGGCCCTCCGCCGCGCCAGGGCCGACCTCCGCTTCCGAGGAGTCAAGGGCACCACCGGGACCCAAGCCTCCTTCATGCAGCTCTTTCAAGGCGACTCCGAGAAGGTCAAACAACTAGACAAAAGAGTCGCCCAGCTTGCCGGCTTCGAGAGATGCTATCTGATAACGGGACAAAACTATTCCAGAAAGGTTGATATTGAATGCGTTTCAGTGCTGTCAAGCCTTGGCGCATCTGTGCATAAGATGTGTTCAGATTTAAGACTGCTCGCCTCGCGAAAAGAGATTGAAGAACCTTTTGAATCGTCCCAGATTGGCTCCAGCGCCATGCCTTATAAAAGAAATCCGATGCGCGCAGAACGATGCTGCGCCCTCGCGCGACATTTGATTACGCTGTTTTCAAACGCAGCTAACACCCACGCTACACAATGGCTCGAACGGACATTGGACGATTCAGCTAATCGGCGTTTGACTCTAGCCGAAGCTTTTCTGACAGCAGATGCTGTACTTCTAACTCTCGCGAACATTTGCGAAGGCCTCGTCGTATATCCTAAAGTAATTGAGCGTTATATCGCTCAAGAGCTGCCTTTCATGTCAACGGAGAACGTCATCATGGCTATGGTCAAGGCGGGTGGAGACAGGCAGGTGTGCCATGAGAAGATCCGAGTCCTCTCCCAACAGGCCGCTGCTGAAGTCAAGCAAAATGGTAAGGATAACGATCTTGTGGAACGTATGAAGAACGATCCGTACTTTGCACCGATTTTGAGTCAACTAGACGCCATATTGGATTCGTCGACTTTTATTGGACGCGCCCCGGAGCAAGTCACCGAGTTCATGGAAGAAGAAGTTAATCCGATTCTTAAGATGTACGAAGACAAACTCAAAAATCAAAAACTTACTGTTCTGAATATATAAACACGTCAAAATAACATTCATTTCAATATTTAATTTTTTTTTTTTCTAAATATTTTCTATTTAGTTATTTTCTTATCAAATGCTTTGAAATCTGCCTTGCATTACCTAAATATAAGATAGCATTTTATTCCACACTTGGATGTATTTTTTCATATAAATAAAACAGCAGGACATTTATAAAATGTTTTTATTTTTACCTGATCACAAATAATATGAAATATAAAAATCTTAAACGCTAAATGATTATCATGCATACATAAATATGATAAATTTAACAATAAGCGAATTACCCTGGTAGGTTTTTAAAACAAAGTATAATGCATCATAATGTAACAATAAATTAGAATATATTTATATTAAATGCGGATGAGTTTTCATAATAAAATAAATGCAGGGTGTAACAAAACTCGTAGTACAACCCGAAAACTGGTGAATCTACATCGTATTTGGAGACGATTGTGTATATGACTTTATAATCTGAGCTTGAAAAAAAAAAAAAAATCACAAAAGTTTTTATAAGTATGGGAGATTAAGTAAATATTGCTCAAATTCTAATTAAAACGCGTTTTTTTTAATTGTTTTCTTTATAAATAGTATAAATTTGACTAAATACACGATATTTGATAACAATTTACAAAAAAAAATCGAAAAAAAAATCAACTTCGTACTTAATTTTCTCGAAAACTTAGGGTCAAATAAAATAAAAAAATCTACAAAATCGAATTCAAATATGATGTAGATTCACTGGTTTCCCGCTTGTACATCGAGTTTTTTTACACCCTGTATAATCATAAAGTGAAATAATATTATACATATTTATTTATAGGTAAATAAATGATTGAAAATAAATATTGGAATGACCATAACCTAGAAACTTAGATGGTATTAGCTCTCGTATATCGATGAATTTTTTTCTCACATAGATAATAGTGTTTTTTTTTTAAATAGTTTATTTATTTATTTATATTTTTTATGTTATGCACACAGAGTTATGTAGGTATAATAAATTGACATATATATTACAATATATGTAACATAACACCAATTAAGTGCACAAGACAATGTACTAAGTAATGTTCTGAGGATTTGAAATATTTATGTTGTGTATGTTGTGTTGTGGTATGTATGTGGAGCGTGGTGGAAGTGTGGGGAAATAGGTTCTGAATATTTAAGCGCTGGGGACAAGAATAAGTTGATATTATGATAAATTATGTATTATTAATATTCCAACTTTATGATGGGTGATTATATTGTATTCGGAGTAACCTTTTTTTACCTTAGAATTTCATAAAAACAATATTATGTTTTCGTTCCGTTCTGTAAAGAAATAAAAATTACATAAAAATATATATTGTTAATAAATTACAATGTTAATATTATTGGCACGGATGAGGAGAATTAATAAAAAATATGTTTTTCTTGGTTCTTGTTGATGGTCAGCCCTGAAGATGGACATTGCAATGTGGTCCGAAACGTCGGCAGCACAGAGCCCCTAAACACGGCATAATAACCCAGAAGGACATAATCTGTATTCTGAAGGCCGCGAAAACTTACAAACTTTGAGAATTAATAAAAATCCTTTTTTAAATAAGTAAAAAATTGCATAAAATGAAATAAATACATAATTATAATAATTTATTACATAATAATTAGTCACTAAAACAAACAACTAAATACCATTGCTTATAACGATAATATTATAAAAAGTATAAATAATTATGTAAATATACAATATGGAAAAGAGTATAATAAAATACAACGAAGAAAGCTTATTCCTTAAGATTATCGCAAAAAAAAGTACTCCGAAACAATTTGCCTTAATTCTAAAATGGTAATAAATTATGAAGTGAATAATTAATAATTACTAATTATATTATGGCATTATTATGAGTAACATTCTCTCAGATATAGTGACTACTCTGTTATAGAACGCCCAGTATAGAGGTGATCGTGACTCGGAAGTGTCGAGTCATGACCAGAATCAAACTGGTACGAGTATACCTAACAAGATGACTCAAATGTGTACTTATGTGATAACTTAAAATATACAAAATGGTAACTTCGAACTGGTAACGAATTATAATTAACATAAAATGATTTGCCTATGTAAATGAATGCAAGAAATGTATTTTGTCACAAAATGTACAAATTATAATGTATAATGTACAAATTAATCATGCATTTTGTCACAAAATGTACAAATTATAATGTATAATGTACAAATTAATCATGCATTTTGTCACAAAATGTACAAATTATAATGTATAATGTACAAATTAATCATGCATTTTGTCACAAAATGTACAAATTATAATGTATAATGTACAAAATAATCATGCATTTTGTCACAAAATGTACAAATTATAATGTAGAATTATTATAAGACGAGGGAAAGTAGCAGTAGTAGTCACAAAATGTACAAGAAATAATTTCCCATTTCATGCATTCAAAGTAAGACAAAACAATTTGTTGCAGATTGTTTAGAAAATCTTAATTAGTTGGTTATTAAATTTCTACATGGTAACATTGACTTAACAATAACTACAAAAGTTCCTAACTTAGTTGTCACTATTCTTTATAACCCATCAAACGGTCTTAGAACCCTGATGGTAATAGAGTATCACCTTGACAAGCAGGTCCCTGACTCGGCCAGTTACAGGCTCCCATACTGGGATCGAAACTCAACTGGATCGGGCAGCTAAATGTGTGAAGGGTGTACTTGTTCTTACTGCAATCCCAGCGGCAAGAATAGAACTTATTGCAGTTCTTAGGGTGTCTGAAGAGACCTTCTCTCTTACATTCAATGCCTAAGCCGTATCTATCGTAAGTCTTTTCACTCTTCACCGATACCAAGCTTTGAGATTCCGGTATTAAGACGGATTGAATTGTCGGAGCGATAGTTACAGATTTAGCGCGGGATTTGAGTCGCAGTGGGCGCTGTTTCTGAGCTTCCGTACTGCTGACAATCGGGTAGCTATCTTCGTCGTTAACAACAATTGTTCCAAAGTCTGATTTTGCGAGACTTAGATTCGTGTCTTCTTCGTATGAGTTTGAATAGTCTGGCACTACGATTGGGCTCAGAGTGGAAGAAACAACTGTTATTTTCGGTTTTCTAATCACAATTGGTGACGTTGATCTTTCTGGAACATATGCGGCAGTGGGGCTTGCGGATTTGATAGAACCAAATGATTGGGTCACGGGGTCTGACTTATAAGTCCATTCTTCATCATAGTCTCCATTTACTGGGACATCATAATCATACTGAATTTCAAAATCTTCTTCCTGCACTTCTGGTTTTGGCTTGCGAAGATGGAGGACGTTGGATCGGCAGCTGCACACAGCTCCGAGTTTGCGGATAAGAAGAGGATTGAAATCGTTGACTTTTGTAACAATGGCGACCTTCGGTCTGGTCTTTCTAGCCGGAGGGGTCACTTCGACTAACCTTTGGGTTACGGGAGAGTAGGAAGGCCTTATAATCTTCTTTACCTTAACAATTCTCTGCGTGGATGGTGTCACCCTTTCCACATATTCTTCTGAATAGTTATCCCCGTATGATGATCCCGTCGACGAAACTAATCCTGCATTTGGACCAACTGTCCCAAACCCAAGGAGGTTAATCTGCTTTTCTTCGTTCTGATTCGTGTAATCGACTATCAGTTTTTGTTTCTTATAGACCACTGGTCTCTGGCTAGTCACAATAGGTTGGTAAGTTTGTTGAACTAGAACTGGTTTGTACAACACATCGGGTTTCGGAGTAATAACCAACTTTTCGAAAGCTAATTCTTGGATGGGATTTACATTGAGAGATACTGAGGATTGGTACGTAGGCGCGGAAGTTGAAACATATTTCACAGGTTTATATTCAGGTAGGAACGTTTCCTCAGTCGGGGGGAGGTATTCTGATCCCTTGTACACAGTAGAAACAGCCGGAGCGGCAGTCGAGGAGAATGAAGCTTGAGTGTACTTGTATGTAGGGGGTTTGTATGTGGTAGATTGGTATTGCACTTTAGGAACACTGTAACTATCGACATTATTGTATTGCTGTTCAGTTGTGGAGGAAATGTACGATGGTTGATCGTAGTTTGGACGATATTTGGAATTTTTCCACGTACTTTGGTGTTTGATAAGACTCAACAGGTTTCTGGTACACAAACGGTGTAGGAGATGACACTTGAATTGTTGGCTGTTTCGAGTAATATTGTGTATTTTCATAAGACTGAATTTTAGGTGCCTGATAATTGTAGGATTCCTGATATTTAACAGTCGCGGGAGTAGATGAAACTATAGCTGGTTGGACATACTCAACCTTCGCAGTGTTGTAATCTTGCGAATTATAACTGTACGACACTTGGGGAGTTTGATAAGTTGGCTGTTTGTATTCGACATAAGAAGGTGTAGTAGAAACTGCTGGCAAAACAACTTTAGGAGCATCGTATGTTTGAACTACTGCTTCGTGTTGATACTTGATAGGTGCTTGTGTCGAAGACACATAAGCGGGTTGAGAATAGGTAACTTTAGGCTGCTGATATTCGTATGATTTCTGCGGTTGGACATACTCCAAGAAATTTGTTGGCTTATAGGACACAGGAGCAACAGCGACTTTTGGAGACTCGTACGTATGAACTACACTTTGCTGGTTGTATTCTATAGGTGCTGGAGTAGAAGAAACATAAGCAGGTTGCGAGTAAACCTTGGGTGCCACATATTCCTGTTTGTAAGAATAGCTATTCTGGGAAGCAGGTGGGCTGTAAGATACGTAGGAAGGTGTCGAAGATACTTGGGCAACTATTTTGGGAGCTTCGTAACTGTGGATTGATTGACTGCTGTATTGTACGGGAGCCGGAGTCGAAGATACCTGAATGTCTAGTTTAGGGGGAAGGTACTCCGGTCCTTTGAACGGTGCTGACACTTTGTATTCTACAGTGCTCGGCTGTTGGTAAACAATAGTACTAGGAGTTGATGACACGTAACTATCTGAATATTTCTGTGAACTAGAAATGGCTTGGTGGAACTCCTGGTTAGAAACTGCCGGTTGTACGGAAGATTTAACATACTCTTGCTGATTGTACTGCTGTATAGTTGGCTGTTGAATATATTTCGCATCAACTTGATGGACGTAATGGTTCTCGACTGGCTGTATGCTGTTGATTTCATACGTAGACACGGATGGCTTGACAAACGTAGCAACTGTCGAATGCTGGGAATATGTAGGCTGTTGTACGTACGTAGGAACTGTGGATACAGCTGGACCAGCGGTCACACTGACATATGAATTCTCTTGCTTTTGACTTATTGGAGCTTGGTATCCAACAATAGTTTGCGGAGTTGAAGAAATATATCCCTGAGATTCATAATGTGTGACGGGAGATTGCGTTACGCTTACAACTGAAGGAACAGGCTGATATCTCTGATATTCATTTTGTCCGTGGTATGATTCTTGGCTTTGCACACTTACAGCTGGGTGATTGTAATTTGTTATTGCTACAGCTGGTTGTTGGTAAACAACGGATTTAGGTGTCGAGGAAACGGTTATAATCGGTTGCACGAGTGAGACAGCCGGTTTCTGGTACCCGAAGACTTCAGTGATCTCGGTTTTAGGTTGTGATGTTACGTAAGTCGGTCTGTAAGAGCTGATTTGGGGTAGGGGGGATACAGATGACTGATGATAAACTACTGGAGCCGATGTAACAGTAGAATATTGGTTAGCGTGAAGTGATCCTGAATTTCCAAATGTTTGTACGGAAGCTCCATGGAGAGAATTTGATAGTAGCGCAGCATCGACTAAATGAGTTTTACCGACTAGACCAGAGTTAATTGCTCCAGCTGTTAATGTGTGAGCTGCCCCAGTAGCCGCGTATCCATTGCTATAAGCGCCATTGTTAGAATACCCATTTCCTCCAACGTTATTTACATAAACATTTTGCGCAGATTGCGAACCACCATACTGATAGCTTGCCTTGTAGACGCCTGAATTATCGTGTTGGTACGCTGCTCCAGAGCTTCCCTGGTACTGTCCTTGCTTGTAAGCGCCATTGTCGCTGAATCCAGATTGATAACTCTGAGAGGAGCCAGCCCCGTTATCGTAAGACCCGGCGTACTTATATTGTTCTCCTTCGATGTGTTGGTAGGGAACTGCCGGATGATCGATATGTTGATAAGGCACTGCCTTTTCGCTGTATTCCCCGGAATAATCATGCTTATAATCTCCAGAATCATCATGGTAGTAAGCTCCTGAACTGTCGTCACCGTGTCCTCCACTTGATAGCGAGAAACTAGAGCTTGACACTCCGGCAGAATGCGATAGTCCTGACTGAAGATGAGTGCCACTGTTGATCAAAACTCCGTGAGACGCTCCAGCACCTTGGTGAGTATATAATCCGTTATTAGCTACTCCGATTGACAAGACTCCAGATTTTTCAGCCTCTAATCCTGATGAGTATAATCCAGATGACCCGTGGTTTATAGAACCTGACCCATAGTTTGATCCTGATCCTGACACATAATTAGCAGATCCCGATCCATAGTTAGCTGGGCCTGACACATAGTTTGCCGAGCCTGACACATAACTAGGTGACGCAGATTCGTAATTAGCCGACCCTGATCTATAGTTTGCTTGCCCTGATCCATACTGAGCTGACCCTGCTTGACTAGATCCAGAATATCCCTGGTTCCCATGGCTGATGGATGATGCGTGTCCAACAGAGCCTCCTAGAGCGTTGTAATCAGCGGAATAAGCGTTGTTGGCGAGGATTTGCGATCCGGAATCATATCCTCCTGAAGAGAGTGCACCAACACTTCCAGTTTGGTAGATTTGTCCGTCATTATGGCCTGCAGCTGGGATGTATTCTTGTGCACCAGAATCATACCCGCCAGAGTGTTGGTCCAAGTCTGCGTATTCTGAAAACAATTTTAAATATTACTGATAACTGTGTAAAAATATCATTAGTGCTTGATATAAGACCGTCAAGACGCGGTTAAAGTATTACCATATAACAATATTTTGAGTATGTCATTTGGTCTAACATCTCTCATTGAAATATGTATCTTTATTCTTTAGAATGTAGTGAATACCTTGTTCTGCAGCATGATATCTGGTTCCGTAGCCGTTCTGTATTCCCAGCAGGTTCCCGGTGCGGGCCCCGGACACCAGGCTGTGGTGGGCGGCAACGTTCACAGAGTCAGCGGAAGATCCGATATAAGCAGAGGCACCTACAGCAAAATATGGTGCATTAAATACTAGTCCTCATAAGGAGCTATCTTCAGGGTTGATTATGCCCCCTACAACTGTGCTAAAACGTTGAAAATTTTTCTGTTACAAAGGTTTACCCAGGAGCCACGTCACATGCAGAAAACAGTGACTAAAAAATCTGTGAACCCATCCCATCACAATATGTGCCGTTGATCCACCGTGCCAAATAAAATTGAAGAAGACTCTGCTGGGTAGGCTATGTTGCAAGGATGCAGGTCATCCGACCACCTAAGAGGTTTTTGATTTATATATTGGTGGGCTGAAGGTACTTAGGAAGACCAAATCAAAGATAACTGGATTGTGTAAAGACATACACTGCATCCTTGGGCATTGAAAATGGAAAGAAATAGTGGGAAACAGATGCAAATGGCGAATTTCTTAGAGGCATCCAGGCAGTTGCGACTTCTCTGGGCGTGGTAACGACTAAAAACGGGGTAGAATTCCTAATATCCCTATCACTGTAAATTTGGGCCAGCTCCTTGAGAAGGTTGAGATGAATGTGATGATAATCTTAGAGCCGAGACGGTGATAGGGGTAATGAAATTTGGCCGTGTATACTTATAACCTTCTTTTCTTTCGTTTTTTTCAGTTAAAACTGAATCTATTAAATTTTGCGGATTAGCTTTTAAAAATCAGTTGAGTTGTGCTGGACTGAAAAAAGAGTCAATAGTCTTTAAAACAGTCTAGGGAAAGGTTGGGACTTGTATAATGAATACCTGTGAGAGCAGATGAGGAGTGGCCGTGGTAGGTGGACTCGTACTTGCCGAGGTGCTATTTGATGTAGACTAGGTTAGGTTAGGTTAGGTAAAGTTAGGTTAGGTAGGTTAGGTTGTGGCGTTCCAGATATACACCCTAAAAGCAAGTACTTATTATAAGTTCTTGCCTACTTTAAATATTAGAATTACAAATAAAATCATGGAATTAGAAAACAAAAACATATTCAAATCCTTCTAGATAGTTCTTTCGAAGCCTTCTGCATTTTCTCACCAGACTTAATTCGGCATCTGACTGGTGAAGATCATTTTTAGTGCACTTTAACTTCTATCGCTAAAATCATTAATTGTAATTATTGTTTTAAAATTAAGTGTTAGTTTCCCTGTTGAAATAAATCGATTATTAACTTCTTTCTGTATTTCTTTATTCTATCCAACGGAGCATTCTTTATCGGCGTAGATCTACATCTGCACATCCGGGCAACTATCCTGCAGAAGGTTAGGTTAGGTTAGGTTAGGTTAGGTTATTATCTTCCTTCATCTGTATTTCTTTATTCTATCCAACGGAGCATTCTTTATCGGCGTAGATCTACATCTGCACATCCGGGCAACTATCCTGCAGAAGAAGTTTAGGTTAGGTTAGGTTATTATCTCTTCCTTCATCTGTATTTCTTTATTCTATCCAACGGAGCATTCTTTATCGGCGTAAATCTACATCTGCACATCCGGGCAACTATCCTGCACAAGGTTATGTTAGGTTTAGGTTAGGTTAGGTTAGGTTAGACTAGGTTAGTATCAACTAACTCTAGTTGATGATTTGTTTATGCAAGTATGTAGGTATGCATGGAGTAAAAAAACTCGTGGTTCAACCCGAAAAGTGGTAAATCTACATTACATTTGGAGTCGAACGCGCAATGTGGCTTTTGAATCTGAGCTTGAAAAAAAAATCTTTTCTTCTCGTAACTTTGTGCTACGTAGTTTTGACTTTGCTTATGATATAGCAAATTGCAACCAACTGTACCTGGCTTCTCGGGGCAGATGAACCTAGTCCCGGGCACCGGAGCGATCTCGGAGCTGCCGGGGCACGCCTGGCCCTGGTCCAGGCTGCCGGGCCACACGCACACCTCGTACCGGGAGTCGAACGCCAGCCCCGCCGGGCAGTCGAACTCGAACAACACAACTGTACCTGGCTTCTCAGGGCAGATGACCTAGTCCTGGGCACCGGAGCGATCTCGGAGCTGCCGGGGCACGCCTGGCCCTGGTCCAGGCTGCCGGGCCACACGCACACCTCGTACCGGGAGTCGAACGCCAGCCCCGCCGGGCAGTCGAACTCGAACAACAACAACTGTACCTGGCTTCTCAGGGCAGATGAACCTAGTCCTGGGCACCGGAGCGATCTCGGAGCTGCCGGGGCACGCCTGGCCCTGGTCCAGGCTGCCGGGCCACACGCACACCTCGTACCGGAGTCGAACGCCAGCCCCGCCGGGCAGTCGAACTCGAACAACAACAACTGTACCTGGCTTCTCAGGGCAGATGAACCTAGTCCTGGGCACCGGAGCGATCTCGGAGCTGCCGGGGCACGCCTGGCCCTGGTCCAGGCTGCCGGGCCACACGCACACCTCGTACCGGGAGTCGAACGCCAGCCCCGCCGGGCAGTCGAACTCGAACAACAACAACTGTACCTGGCTTCTCAGGGCAGATGAACCTAGTCCTGGGCACCGGAGCGATCTCGGAGCTGCCGGGGCACGCCTGGCCCTGGTCCAGGCTGCCGGGCCACACGCACACCTCGTACCGGGAGTCGAACGCCAGCCCCGCCGGGCAGTCGAACTCGAACACCGTGAACTCGTCCGACAGCTGGTCGAACTTCACGCAGCGGTAGAAGCGGTTGCAGGAGCGAGGGTGCACGAAGTACCCTTGGCGCTGGCACTCAAACTCAGTACGGGTGTCCTGCAATTCAAGTTATTATTATTATTATTTAATATTAGGCGAGCAGCTTAAAGCTGATATGCCTAAATCGGACAGTTATGCCCACTTTATATGAGACAGTTTCTTGTTCAGAAAACTACACAGTTTCTTGTTCAGAAAACTGTGCAGTCTGTCAAACTTCTGTCAAAAGACACGCTAAATATGTGTATTTTTGAAACGCGATTGTAAGTTATTATCGTATGTTTGCTCTCAGGAAATTGTATATTTAGCTAATTATGTATATATGTTATTGTTTTTTTACGTATTTTAAAGCATACAATAAACCAATGTCTATTTAAACGTTTACATAAAAAACATTGACTGTCATGTCAGCTTAAATCTGACACTAGCACACAGTTTTTCATGCAGTTTTACCTTTATACGGGACCGTTTTCAGACTGCACAGAAAACTGTGTAGTAAACTGCGCCATATAAAGATAGCTTTAGTTAGGTTTAAACTTGTCCAGTCCATTCTTAAACCCGTTCACACTATTCGCAATGACCAGCTCCTGCGGTAGCCCGTTCAGCTATCTACCACCCTGTTGCTCAGGAAATGCTTTCTTGGGTTCTGATTAAACCGGGTCTTCTCCAGCTTAAGGTTGTGGCCTCGAAGTCGTGCGTTGTTTTTCAGTTTGAAGATTTCACACAATTTATTACACTTATAGTGACGGTTCATTATCTTGTATGTTTCAATTAAATCACCCCTTTCCCGTCTTTTCTTCAGTGTTGTGAGACCAAGAGTTTCTAGTCTCTGCACATACGGAAGTTGTTTTAGGCTAGGAGATAACTTAGTGGCCCGTCTTTGGACTCTGTACTTTGGACTCTATACTCTTTGGACATTAAGTTATTTATGTATTTTTAATGAAATATTGAATTAAATATTCCCATTGTAAACACATAAATTATAACTTTTTGAATATACAAAACATTAGAAAAATAGAATAATATTATTGATTTGCTCTTTCTGTTCAAAGTATTAAAATCTATGTATGATTGTTGTCAACTAACAAATTTAATTAGTATACGAGTGCCTGGTTGAGTTACCCGTAGTAATGCACTATTCTACTGTAGCCAATCATCGACCAATTACAGTGCTAACTCACCGATACGTAGAATACACGCACTGGCTAACAAGTATACTAACAATATTGATGTTTTTAACACAAATCTAGTGCATTTTAGGGAACAGTGTCTGGATGCCATCTCTGGCGGTAATGAATAGCTACCTACTGTGTAATCATTTAAAAATGTCTATGTAAAAGCCCTATGGGCGTAAAAACAATAAAATAAATAAATAAATAAATTTATTTTTCTTCTCATTATAAAAGCTTTCACTAATACCGCAGATTAAGAATAATTAATTGTACAAATTCCTATTGAAGTGCTGTTTTTTATTTTGTTTTTTGGATTGTATTAATTTAACAAAATAAATTACATTAGGTACCTACATATATATGTCAGTTCATATTAAATTTTTATTAACAAGCAACCAAACGTCCGTTAATGCTACGAACCTTTAACTGTTACTTACTTTGTGTTTTATAAACAACTTTAATGACGGTTCGTTATATACATAAGCCACGCCCCGCTACGCTCACATTTCTATATTTTATTCGTAACTTGTCTATGAAACTCAAAATTCTGATCAGTCAGATCGTGACAATTATACGTCAACTTACGAAAAAACATATTCTGAAATATACACTGTCTTTAAATTATCCTTTGTCGTTGACTAAAGTTAAAAATAAGTCATTTTATTATTTATGTTGCTGTATTTTACAGTTTTAGACACATTCTTATTGGAATAAATCTAATATGGCCGCTGAATATTTAACATTTCAACGGAAAACGGATCGTTAGGAAACTTAACCCCTCACAATAGTTCCGGCAGATGGTAACGGATAAATTACATTACTATCGGATATCATACGATATTTAACTTAAAAATGGTATAAAGCTTGACTAACGGGTGTTTATAAAACGGCCCTTAAAAAAAGGGGAACAATTTGGATAAGTGAATTTACTTCTCTGATAGCGTGAATAATTCCATCGGAGTCCACAACTCTTGAGATCCTGTAGGGAGACAGCTGGATGGAGTCCAGGTGGCGACTTGTCTGAGGAACCGACAAGATTTCACTCTCCAAGTAGCTGGAAATACAATTCAAACAAATTAGTACTAACCAAATGAAACATTAAGTAGAAGTAAGTTAGAAGAAGCCAGTTAAACAAATATACCACTTTAAATGAATAATTAAATATTTAGAAGACAAAAAGCAACAAGTAAACCATAGTCATGGAACAAGAGCTAAAACAGCCAAACGATTAGTGGAACCTCGAGCACTCAACTACTATGGAAGCAGAACAGAAGAATACATGGTACCAAGGCTATTCAACAAGCTTCCAGGTGAGGTGAGAGGCGCCACTAATCTTGTACAAAGGAAAGCGTTGCTGAGGAATGTTCTCTTGGACAGCCAGGGTTTCGGGGTTTAAATGAGTGTGTGAAGAAAGTGAAGAAAGCAATATTTTTATATATTTACTTACATTATGTAGATCGTATAAACGATCTAAATTAAGTCTCAAGTGTTAACTCGGTGAATGAAACGTGCCGAAAAACGAGTGAGAACTTGTTTGGCACGATCTAGTTTAAGTTAATTTTTTTATATACTTGTTAAATAAAAAAAAATTAAAAAAGTATGTCGAACCCGCGACCTCATGCACGGTAGCCAAATGCGCTACCGACGCAGTGCCCAATGCACCAATAGGTGCGGATAAGGGAAAGTAGTAGTTGTGCATGGTATGTAGGAAAATAATGACAATAGAGGGTCAATAGCTGGAGGGTCCAGCGCCTTGCAGGGTACCCGCTTGCACAGCACGGGTGTAAACTGTGCACCTGTGGGGCATGGGGGTGACTACCACCCCTACCACTACCTACCACTACCACACCAATCACACTATTAGATGCATTCTTTATTTTCCACCCACAGTATGAGATAATTTATTTATTTATTCAATCAATAAATGTTATATGTATGGACAATCGTCTTTTTTGAGGCTATTTACGAGTATTGACATGATAGCCATGCTTGTCCAGGGTGGCTCACCTCAAGACAGCCCCCCTGGGGGCGCGGGCCTGCGCGCCGAGCCCCTTGACCGCGGCCTGCAGCAGGCTGGCCCCGCACTCCGACTCCTGGTCGTCGTCTATGCTCACCAGCCCCATGCCCGCTAGTCCACGGATGCGAGCGTATTTGCCCTTCACATCCAGAGACGAGGAGTCTTCGAACGCTATCCATTTGTCGTCCCTGAAATCATATAATACAACAAAATAAGTTGTTGAAATATTCTCGTGTTTAAAATTTATTATAAAAAGGCTAAAATTTGTCAATTTTTATTTTTTTTTACACGTCTATACATTTACCCGCTTTGTGTTGTAAATATTATTTAGATTACGTTAAGGTCGCATGTTTGATTCGCGACGGGATCAATATTGTATATGAAGCGCAGTTTTACGAGACAGAAAACTGTACAGTTTTGTGCAGTTTACAAACTGTCCCATATAAAGTGAAAACTGTATGAAATATTGGTAGTCGGCGCGAAGTTTGACTGACACAGTCAATGTTTTTTATTGCGTTTAAGTACATATTGATACATTGAATGCTTTAAAAGACGTACAAAATAAATAATAGGTTTAAATTATTAGCTACTTACGATTGGGCTTAAGAGCATGCTTCACCACATGACTCGCTGCCGCTTTCCCATACAAACGTATTCCTCGATTTTCTCCCTGGAATTTAACATTAGAGCAATGATTTTTTCACACATTTTAGATTTCGACCAGATGCGTGTTTCCATCGGCCTATTTTTTAAATAATTCATTTATTTCCTTTAACAAAAAAAATTTCAAAAAAAATAAGACGATGAAAACACGCATCTGGTCGATATTTAAAATGTGTGAAAAAATCATTGCTCTGATGTTAAATTCCAGGGAGGAAATCGAGGAATACGTTTGTATTGAATCGTTGAGTCACGTTGTGGGGTGGTGGAGTATGCCCTTTGTTTTTTGTATAAAGTTATAAATAATGTAATTGAGAGCCCCTATCATCTAGAGCAGATACCCCTGCATTGTCCAATTAGACTCACTAGACAATGTCATCTTTTTTACAATTTAGCACCATCAAATAATTATTTAAAAAAAATATATATATATCGTAGTTGTGCGAAATTCAATGAATATTGTACCTGTCTTGACATTTTTAACATCAGACTACCCAATTTCAAATAAAAATTATTTGAAATCTTATAGACTGTAAAAGGTAATCCTAATTCTATTCCCAGTCATCTCCTTTTCTTTTTACCTATCCCTATCATCCTATCCTTCCCTCATATCTCTTTATATTTATTTCTTATTTTTATTTTTTCCATCTTACTTTGAATTGTATAAATGTGAAAAACTATAATTGGTAATCATGCTTTTTTGTATTCTACGTTCATGTATCGATTACTGTTGATTTTCCTATAAATAAAATAAAAATAATTAAAAAAATATATATGCATATTAAGCTTGTCTTTTGACAGACTGTTCAGTTTTCTGAACAAGAAACTGTACAGTTATCTGTCTAATATGAGTGGTCGTTACTTGAAGGCGTAAGGAGCGGAGAGGTCCTGATCCCTCTCGAGCGTCCAGTGGCCCCCCTTCACGAGGTCGCAGAGCCCCGCCTGGCCCAGCCTGGCCGGCCGGCGCAGGGACGGACTGCCCGGGGTGCTGAGCGTGCTGTTGGCCAGAGTGAAGCTGTAGGCGGCTGCGGGGGCGGTTATCACTATCTTGGAGGAGGGGACGCCGAGACCGATCGCCAGGTCTACCACGGAATCCTGGAAACGTGATTGGAGTCAGGTTCTGAGATAGAATTTAAAATTTTTACTATTTTAAGATGCCATAGACGAACTGGAATTGCCACTATGCTAAAAAAACTTGAAATGATGACCGTAAAGCAAAGAATAATGTATAATGTACTAATTTTTATTTTTAAAGTAAAAAACAAAATGCTCCCCGGATATTTGAACAAAAATTTAAGCTACAACCAAGACAGTCATAACTATGAGACTAGGAATCGAAAAAACTTTCGTCTCCCAAAGTATAGATTAGCGGGAACACAAAACAGTTTATTTTATAAAGGACTAAAGGAATACGAAAAATTGCCAGATGAAGTTAAATGTGCGAAGAGTTTAAATTTAGTTTAAAAAAATGTGTCAAATATATGTTTTAAATAAGTATAGTGTAGTGTAAAATCAAAATAAGTAGTTTATAGTCAAATGTTTAGAAATAATGATATTGTAATTACTAGCTGTATCAAACTGTTTTTTAATAGCTAAATAAAAAAGATACAATACAATACAAAATATAGGTTTGTGTCTGCAAGGCAAGATGTAGGTAGACGTAATTAAACTAGAAATCCTACCCTAACGCATTTTGCACGTGATTCCTGTGTGTCCACTGGTCTCGACTCGGTGAATAGAGTATACTAATATGTAGTTACACTTCGAAAGTAGTTTTTATTCATTTTTCAAGACAATAAATAAAATCATTGTTTAATTGTATTTAAGATGAATCTAGACAACACTTTTAATGAGCGATGTTTTATGTATAAATATTTTATTTCACTATTTTGAAATCTCAATGGTTTATCGACGCGTGTTAAAAATATTTATTCAATAACATTAAAAGGAGAAAATTGTTCATTTAAAAACATTAGGTTCCTTTTTTTGAAATGCAAGAAAATTGGGGTTTCATGTTTTTACTGTTTCATGTAATCTCCATGATAAGTACCTAAAAGATACGTTAATTTTATCGACATTCCCCAATATTTTCCTCGTGGCCTTTGTACAGTTATGCCATGCACCTAAATGTACAATTTTGCTAAACAGACAATAATTGGAAATCTCAAAGTTTTCTTACCGTGTTCAACATATCCCAAACTCCGCTAAGTCTGCTAGGATGGAAGGTTTCATTTTCCACTTCGCCCAGAAAATGAGTTTCCAATCCGAAAAGTGTGACGGGCTTCGCCAAACTTTTCAAGTCGTAATATTTCGCCAGAAGTTCGGACTGCGCGGGCAAAGACAACATCAAGATGGCGTCCGACCCGAGCGCACTTCGGAGACTCTCGACTGTCTTCGTGATTCGCGTTCGGTTGAGTTCGCTGTGAGCTTCGTGCAAGTCGACTCCGTGGATGATGGACGATTTTATCATTTCGGCCAATTCCTGTAGAGAAATTAATAAATTTATGAGTAATTGTGTGGTAGTTCGATAAAATATTGGGGTAATTCATGCTTACATTGTACCTATGTGTGTAAAAAATACAAATAATGTAGCATGGCTACCAACCATATCAGTGATATTAGTTTTCGTACAACATAACAGATGTCGCTACTTTGACCCAATGCACAAAACAGAAAAAATGAGACCCTAGCACTTATGAGCTAGGTATTTTTCCTTTTTCGGGATAATTAAAAGCGTAAAAAAACAAGAACATTAGATATCGATACTAAAGAGATGATTTGGTTTTTATTTTATTATATTAATTTCCGCAATAATATAGAAATCCCGTTTTGCGGCAACATTTTGTGTGATAAAATTTTCTAGTCTTCATCCCCCTCTACTTATTTATAATTTTGACCAGAGTTAAATGACATTATTCATACTAATTCATACATCACACATCGTTGACATCTAAAACAATACCATGCTTAAAGCACATAATTAATTATCCACAGATTTTAACAGTTAACAAGACGTTGTTTATACCTACTATCAATCATTAATAACTGATGGGTACATTGTTCGTTTTACGTCAGTTATTTGTAACTAATCTGGTACAAATTGACAGATTTTATGTTGACACCGGTCGTAACACTTTTTCAAGCTCTATTTTCATATAATACATGTTTTTTCAAAAAAAATATCAGTGAGGGAGTTCAGACCACAAATTTAATGTCAACTTTACAGAAGAGCAGAGTTTTTATATTCAGGATTTTTGTCAGATCAGTGTTAATGCAGGAACAAAATGTTTATGTGCAATAAATATTTGTTCAATCTAATAAGGGTGCCTTAAAGTCGGTCGTATCTAATAAGTGCTTAGTGCTTATCAAAAGAGGCTAAATTGGCAGTTCATAATAGAGTTCTGATACCAACCCTTATGTATGGAAGCGAAGTATGGAGTTGGAAAAAAAAGGATGAGAGTAGATTGAATGCAGTTGAAATGCGATCTCTCAGGCAAATGTGTGGTAAAACTATGTATGGTTGTGCACTAGTGTTGAAATTATAGCAGAATGCAAGGCTGAGATAAGCATTATCGACAAAATTAAGAAAGGTCTTTTACGATGGTGCGGTCATGTAGAGCGAATGGATGATGAAAGAACGGCTGAAAAAATATATGATGCGACTGTGCCTGGATGTAGAAGTCGAGGAAGGCCGAGAAAGACATGGCATGAACAAGTAAAACAAGTGCTTAAAAGTGGGAACGTAAGAAGTCGGAATAATCCACGTGCGTGCATGAGAAAATGTATGAATGTGGAGGAAGCAAGAGAAGTATGCCAGGACAGAGTGGTGTGGCGTTCTATCCTCTCTGCCTATCCCTTCGGAGAAATGGCGTGATGGTTAGTTAGTTGGTTAGTTCAATCTAACGCCATTTGCAACTTTTGAAGTTTCACATTTTTAACAGATTTTAATGACATGTCCCCCTTTTCCTTGTCGAGTTTCTACAAATTTGGTCATCATTTGGAGATATATACAAATTTTCCAGTATTTATTTTTAAAGTACGGAGTTTTCAATCGCTTCAACATGTATTGAAATGAAAATTGCGTTTTACAAATAATTGTTTAGTAAATTCTTAATTAATTATTCGCCTACATACTCCACTACGGTCAAACAGTTAAAAACCGTTTAGATGCAGAAGGCAGACAAGAAGTAGTGAAAAGATATAGGCGCACCAGCAAAAGCTGCCTGCCTATAACAATAATAATTATAATGGAAGACTGTGGAACAATTTATTACGGGATGTGAAAGATGCGCCCTCCGTATTTGTTTTTAAGAAACGTCTGAAGCTACCTCTCCTCAAACCTTTGAAACATCCTTTATTCATCCTCTTCCGTATCCCTTTCTTCTTTTCTCTTTTCCATTTTCCGATGTCATATTTTTGTATATGGATCTTGTAAATTTTTAAGCTTTATCTTCACACAAATACTCGTTACAATAAAATGATTATCTCTAAAATATTGCTAAAAAGCAATAAGCCCGCCCTCGTACTCTTGCTATGTAATTGTACATGAAGTTTTAAATAAATAAATATTAATTGATGATAATATAACCCCTCTAATCAATATGCCTATAACACTATTGAATTTTTAGCACAGAAAAAGATAAGTAATAATAAACAACTTAGTAACTGGATGAAGGATGAATAATAAGTTAGTAAGAGCAGGTTACTGGTTACTCCCATATTTCACAAGATCATCTCGCTAAAAGCGGTGCGATTTAAGATAAAACGCGGTCATTTACAGTGAGTCGTACCTACTCCTGACATACCTACCGTGTAGATTATAATAAATAATACGTAGTATGTAATACAGGGGTGTTGAACCATTTCCATCAAGTCATTTTGTTAGTACGAGAGTCATTTTTAAAGCAGGTTGAAGAATTTGTATATTATTTGGGAAGTATGTTTACAAGAGACGGAAATGTGAATAAGGACATTGAGAGAAGGGTTAGTGCCGGAAACAGAGTTATTGGTGCCTTGAAATCGATAGTGGCAAATAAGAACTTATCGAAGGAATCAAAATTGGCAGTACACAACGGAGTTCTGGTATGGTAACCCTTTATGTATGGTAGTGAAGGGTGGTGTTGGAAAAAGAAGGATGAAAGTAGACTGAATTGCTGTTGAAATGCGATCTATGTGTGGTAAAACTATGCATGATAGGTGTACAAATGTCGAAACTGGATAAGCATTATCGACAAAATTAATAAAGGGCTTTTACGATGGTTTGGTCATGTGGAGCGAATGAGTGATGAAAGAACGGCTAATAGAAGTTTAAATGCAAGTGTGCCTGGATGTAGAAGCCGAGGAAGGCCGAGAAAGACATGGCAAGACCAAGTACGACAAGTACTTGAAAGTGGACATGTGAAAAGTCGGAATAATCTGCGTATGTGCATGAGAACATGTATGAATGTAGAGGAAGCAAAGGAAGTATGTCAGGACAGAGTGGTATGGCGTTCTATCCTCTCTGCCTACCCCTACGGGGAAATGGCGTGATGGTTAGTTAGTTAGTTAGATTCCTTATTTTTCAAAATAGGATACAGATATCACCCTTTGAAGTCAATTAATAAAAACAATGATTATAAAAATCCATCATAAATGAATATTGATAGTTCGTTACATGAAGCCAAGATGATCAGTCTCAGATCAGTTCAAGGTAGATCAACATCCGCTCCCTATGTGAGCATAGTTTCTTCAAATTACACGAAATATTTTTGTGTGAAAATCTCATTCAGATAAATATTTCACCTGAATTATTATACAATTATTTCAAACAATCTAGATAATATTATACTTTAATATAGTAGTATAGTAATGGCTAAGACGCTGGACTCACGATACGGAGGTTCCGGGTCCGATTTCCGGGGAGAGCACAAAAATAAAATAAAAAAATTCTCAAACCTGGATTTTTGTGTCGTTGTTGCCTCCTGGTCTGTTGAGGTGGTTAAATTAATAAATAAATCTTTTTAACATACTACTACCACTAATATAGCACATAACATATCGGTTTCCCAAGGTACCTACTACAAATTAAAAAAACTTTTGGTCGTCTGTAAAGTCGGTTTACGGACGATAATTTTACGTGATAACGTCATAAGAAAACATTGATGAAAAAAAGCATACTTTTATGAATCGAATTGAATTATTATTACTGAATTGTCATTATTTTGTATAATACAAAGCAGGAGTTAATTGAAAATTACATTTTTTTCCATAAATTATCATTTTTTTGCACTCGTTAATTTCACTTTCACTTTGTAGCTTGTGTGCTGCTGCTGTCTCCCTTCTACTCGGACGCATCGGCCGATAGAGTGGAAGAGAGATAGGTGCGTCTCAAACCGAACGCTTAGGCCGATCGTGCCTTTCTATCGCTTGTTTCGCGCTCTCGCTTGCACACTCGGCTCAGGCGGAACGTGACAATGAGTCATGCTTTTTCGTGTGTGCAGCCGGCGTTCATCGATTTATTAGACGTTATCAAGTCAAAAATGTGTAAGTTGTTAAGTATGTAATTAATTTTTGAGTAGCTTTAATGATTAAAGTAGGATTTAAGTGTACTTAAATTAATATATAAATAATTAACAAGTTGTTTTTCTTTTTTAAATTTATACCTTCGCACGTCATCGGTGTGCCATACATGAAATAGGTGGCAACACCACATTACAAGCGGACTCACATTTTCAAGGAGTGCAACGTAATAAGCCGTGCCAACATTATCAGCATAACTTTTAACGTTCGAATTTTGAATTATTTATGGCTGCTAACTGTTTTTACAACCAGCCAGATCAATTAAATAAGTTATAAAGTAGGTACTTAATTATCGCGAAAAGGTTTAATTTTGAAAATGGTACGTTTTTTGACATTGTGCACCTACGATTTTTTATTCTTGGAATAAAAATGAAAGTGAGCATTATGCTTTAAAAATCGAACAAACTTAAGTTTTTTTAATCTGCACCCGATGGTGCATAGGCCACTGTATTGGTACACCAAGCGCAATAAATCCTGATCAGTTGTTATATGAAAACAAGATGTCCAAGTAATTTTAAAAGTGCAACTAATAGTTTTTAATAAGTGTAAATATTATGTGCTGAAATTTTAATTTATTGACTGTAAAATTATTACTTTTTTTGTATACATTTTTGTAAATATTATGTGCTGAAATTTTTATTTATGTAAAATGACTACACCCATGCTAGATTTTTAATAAACAGTTACTTTTTTTTTAAATATACATTTTTGTAAATATTATGTGCTGAAATTTTTATTTATGTAAAATGACTACACCCATGCTAGATTTTTAACAAACAGTTACTTTTTTTTTTAAAAATATACATTTTTGTAAAATATTATGTGCTGAAATTTTTATTTATGTAAAATGACTACACCCATGCTAGATTTTTAATTGATAATCCGTACAACAGATAAAGGCTACGGACCGCCCCTCTATGATAGGCTGAACAAAGTGCACTGGGATTGAAAAAAAGGCAATTCTCTATCTATATAAGGTATATAAAAATTGTCAGCTATAACAAAGACAATCAGAATATGCGTTAGAGATACGCATTTATAGCTACTAAAATACCAAAACCGGGCTTTTACGTTTGTAAAAAATACAGTTTGATTGCAAACAGTAATATAAAATACGTTTAATTCGAGGTTGATACACAATTGCCAGAATTAGCAATAAATCTAAACATTAAGAGTGGTGCCTGGATTTGACGGTACGAAAGGGTCCGCTTTGATGGAGTGGAAAGCCTTAGGCAGGCAGAAAATAATCCCTGCTCGTGCATCGAGAAATACGTAAGATACACATTACAGTAAAATGAGAAATCGCCATTACAGACTGTGATGTATCAGAGTATCTCTCTGAGTCCATTACGCCACTATCTACTGGAAGTGATTTAGATGGCTATTGGTTCCATATGTCCTATTTATTAATTTAAATACTGAATTATTAAAACGTAGAACTAATTTCAACGGAGGACTTCCAGATATTAGTTATTAAATGATTTAGGTTATACAATAAATCTTGAAAATCAACAATATTCTGTAGAACGAACATTTCTCTGCAATGATAGATAATTCGAAATTTATTTTAGATCCCCCCAGGTACCAATATGTACATATTGTTACGGAATGGAGATTCCCGTAAAATGGACATCTAATTCTGTCACAGGACTAGTGAAGTGACTTGTGCAGAAATTGGGAAAGACGTAATTTCTCCGTCATTAAAGAAAGTTTACCAGGTTTCAATGGTGAGTACGGCTTTAGGTACAAATTGCAAGATACTACCTTTTGACGAACTCTTATAAATACATGAAGTGACGCGATCCAATCACGTTTGAAGCTTTTTAGTCAATGGTTGGTCGACTCTGTGATCATAAAAAAAAGTATCTACGACAGATCAAGTCATTTTCCCAAATATTTAGGAGTAAATAGAAATGCCATACAACTATCTGTTTGCTCGATTTTCACTATCGCGCTACAGTATACATCGATAATGCTTTTACTTGATTTCTTACATTCCCAGGCTCATCAGATCGCTGTCTTCGGATAGGCAATGGAACACGCTCCTAAAGTCATCCGATCGTCATTAACACAAAAGCTCACCTCGAACGCGGCATTATAACCCAGTAGAAGGTATATCTTATTTCCGTACAGAACTTCTTTTGAATAGAATCTCGAGTGTCCTATATTTAGATGCCGCTCTCGTTTACTTACCAAACCACATAGAAAAGCACCCTTGTAGTTATATTACCCATCTAACCGATTTGTTTTGACATTACAATTCCGCAACGATATGAATGTATAACGGCGAGGCTCTGGCTCTTCGGCAGGAGCTCGCATTAAACGTGGTATGAGCGTATGTTACATTGTGTGTAAATCCTACGTTAGAACGATCTTTTACAATACGTTTGATAGTTGCATCTGTGTATACGATTGATGTACACTTTCCTGCTCCTCGAACATTGATTTTCTTGACATCATGGGCTTAAATACAAACAATAGGACTGTGAAATAGTTGAACTAAAGAGGTAGTTAACTAACGTTTATTGCCAATTTTTACTGAGTTTGCTTTCTAGATGCAAAATAATGCACTAAAATAATAAAAAAAGGACAGATATCTAAAACACCCCCGCTTATGCCTTAATAGGATGGGGCGAATCAATTTTTTGAGTGTTTTCAAGTAATCATGTAGACTAATCATTTTCCAATTTGGAATTTGGTGAATACTTTCCATGTGCCTGTATTTTCTGTGAGAGAATTTTCCCCACTATTTGTTAGCTGATCCACTGGTAGCGATTGTTACGTAATCCAAATAGGAGTGAATATGGTGTATATCGTTTACATTATTACGACCTGTCATTGGAAATGGGTTATATGATATCACGTTAGATACGTCAATATCTTGTATTCCGCTTATTATTAATTCTCCAACATGCATGACATTGGGTTGCTAAGAACGTTCTCGAGAAAGGAATAGCTTGAAATTTGTATTTGTTTTTATCCTGACAGAAAGGACGTAATACTTTTTTCATTGCAGGAATATGGTACGTGCGTTTTATACAGGGGCTTGGAGTTACCCTGTCGCTTGGCTATTCAAGTGGCTCTTCCAATACATGGTACTCAAAATTCCTGCTGGTCCGCTTGATATAGCGATGGTCGGTTTACGGTAAACACTTTCGTGAATAATTCTTTATAAGCTTTCGTTAAAATCTCATAGATATGTAACAGACCGATCGGGGAGTAGAGAAGTGGAATACAGATATGCATATTGATTTGAAGTTAAACACCACTTAACCATCATCCAGAAGGCTTAACGAGTATTCAGTATGTCAAGTGATTTGAATGATTAGCTATGTGCTAGCTATTGATCTTAATATTTCTCTGATTTTGAAAATATTATCTACTCAGATGCTGCAGGGACATATTAAATGAAACATAAAAATAGCATGATTCATACCTATTCATGAAGTGGGAAGTCATATCTATGAGATATCTTGGTGTACAGCGACTGTACAATAAGTTTTTAGACAATTACAGTTTGGTTTTTGTTTTTTTTTGGACAGCTTTGAGTATCAACTTACATGGTTGCTGTCAATATTTTGACCTTTTGATATACTGCGCACTTAACGAATGTTAAAACAGACGTGTATTCAAATGTACAAGAATTTCACAGAAGTAACATAATATAGTACTTGAAAAACTACCGTGTCTGCGTGTCTAGTTATGGAACTTCGTGAATTTGGCAGTTCGTCTTAAATAGCCTCTACGTCATTAACTTAGACATCTACGTCCTAAGGCGGTGAAATTGAATGATGTTTGCGTCTTTAGACAAAGAGAATTAAATTAATAAGAATATTGTGAAATATAACACTAGTCTTTAAAATGAAGCCAAAAGATTTGTATGGAAATCGATTTCTAGTCACCGAAAAAGTTATCTTGAAGCATTCAATTAGATCGAAAAATCCGATGTCAATTGATATAGTGTGACAGGGTTTCGGATTATCGCGGGTAATTTGACATAATGTGAATTCTTAAAAGCCCGGAAAATTACTTCTTTTCAAGCCTTACAGGGCCGTGATTTATTTATTTAAAGATTTTTCCAGACAAGCAAATTAATTAATATAAGTTATAGTAATAAAATATGTTTAAGTAATAAAGCCCATCCCAGTTCAACGAACCTAGCGTTTATCCCTTTAAGATGATTTACATTGTAGCCTGAGTATTGGTATGTAGACAAGCGTTTAACCCACATAGCATCTAAATACAAATTTTATTATTATTATATATAATATTAGGCGAGCAGCTTATAAGCTGATATGCTAAACTCGGACAGTTAGTTATGGTTTAAACTTGTCCAGTCCATTCTTAAACCCGTTCACACTATTCGCAATGACCAGCTCCTGCGGTAGCGTTCAGCTATCTACCCACCTTTGCTTCAGAACTGCTGTCTTTGGTTCTTCTCCAGCTTAAGGTTGTGGCCTCCAAGTCGTGGTTGTTTCAGTTTGAAGTTTCACACAATTTTATTACACTTATAGTGACGGTTCATTTATCTTGTATGTTATATATTTTTCATTTTATATCCTTCAGAGATGAGCTACAATTATTTAATAATTATATTAATGAATAATATTAGGTAAACATAATATTATGGAACACATGTGGATAAATAAAATCTGTTATTTTATTATGCATAGATAAGGTATTTAACGTTGTATTGAGAAATATCATTAAATTTTTCAATGTAATAACTCTATCTCACATAATAAAAGAAAAAGTTTTATATTAATATGTACGAATACAGTAGAAGCTCTAATTACACATTTTTTATGAAAGTTATCAAATATGATTGACTATTTATTAATAATAAACTGTAAAAAAGATATATATGAGTACCATAACATAAATTTTCATGGTAATTTAAACTTTGAAATACAGCGAACTAATTACAAGACAATTTATTGTAATATTTGTTAATTGACATGATTTTGATTTCATTTTGCATAAGAATTTTGTGTTATTATAAAACCAATGTCTTGTAGTACGAATGTATTTGGAGTTGTCTATCCAGACAAATGGGAACATTTCTACATCTGACATCAGGAAAATTAGTAGTCTTTCTCTGTCCTTTTTGCACGTACAAATTGCTTTCGCAGCTCTCGAAGTTTTCGTCCTACTTGCTTGCCGCAAAGGTGTTAGGAGCTCGAAATATGGTGCTTCAATTCTCTGAGCTAGACCTCATCTTCTATGATCCTTCAATCTACAATATTTTTCAAGAGCTCTGTCGTGCTCAAAACACGATTTGTATCCAATACCCAAAAATAAATAAACAATACAAAATCCATATATAAACTTTTAATAACAGGTACGTATATACTCGCTACCGGTCCAATGGGCCCACACTCACTTTATAGGTCCGTAGCACAACAAACGCTGTGCTTCAAATGACATGCCAACTTGACGAGTTGAGGGTATACGTTTGTTTGAATGGTAATGAACGCGGCAACGTTGTATTTTCAAAAATTTGATAAATATTTCGCATAATGCGGACGACTGGGTCTGGACAGACCCATGTGCGGGTACTCAAGTGTTAAGGTTGTGGTCTCACGAAGTCGTGAGTTGTTTTCTGTTTGAAGATTTCACAACAAAAATTTTGTAAAATTTTTTACACTTATAGTTGACGGTTATTATCTTGTATGTTTCAATTAAATCACCTTTCCCGTCTATTTCTTCAGTGTTGTGATGACCAAGAGTTTCAGTCTCTGCTTATGTTTCCTGAGACAATTTTTTCGATCTTTTTACCCATAGACAAAGTTTAGTTTTTTGACTTGACTGCATTTTAGTCATCGGACGGTAGTGTTTCGTTTACAGCATTATTTGCGGCCAAGTCAGTGAGCACGGTTGATATTTCTTTATTGTAATATTTATAAATACAAATAAAATAAATAGACAATTATTAGTATTTGTCTAACACGTTTTCATTTATAAAAATAATGAATCATTGAATATTTTTTTATTTTGTCCTGCCTCGAATCATAGAGGTAGCGCATTTGGCTACCCGTGCATGAGGTCGCGGTTCGATCCCGTAGGGTCACATGAAATAAGGCCCGCAACACAAGAGCCTCGCTCCCAAAAAAACTTTTTTTTTGTGCCTGAATTAAAATACTGGTTTGCGAAAACCAAAAAAAATCTTATAGGTGAAAATCACAAACATGTAATCAAATATTTAATGCTGAACCCACACGGGAATACGAACCCGCGACCGTCATAGCACGGTACCAACATGCTCTACCACATGCTACGAGTCAGACAAATATAAAAAATAACTTAAAATTATTGAAAAATATATATTCAATGAAAACGTGTTAGACAAATACTAATAAGTGACTATTTATTTATTTGAATATATAAATATAAATAAAGAAAATATCACACGTGCTTTTACCCAAAGGTGATAATAATCCATGATTGTTCGTCAGACCAAGCCACGCATACCGTAAAACGCCATACCATGTGGCAATCAGAAAATTAAAAACAGGAACTTAATTTCAAAAATAGCTGTGTAAAGTCCGATAGTACAAAATACCAGGTAGAGATAAGCAAGTATATTAAACCAAAGTAGAGATTATGAAATACCAGGTCTTAATTGTAAAAAAACATTTCATAAAGAACGAGTATTTTTTCCGTACATTTCGCATAGCGCACCCGTAAAACGCATACTTCTAAATAGCTAAATACCTACATAAACAACTTTAAAAGCCCCCCGTGGTTTTTTGAACCTGGTATTTTCTCCCATACTCGTACTTCGCAAGACTTGGTATCTTATTATCAAGACGACCCCATTCTCTAGTGACGAGTATAGAGATAAAACGTTTTGTTGAAGGTACTGAACGCGGCACGATGTAATTGTCAAATTTGATATAATATTTCGCATAATGCCGACGACTGGGTCTGACATTACCCAGTAGCGGAGTACTCAAGTGTAATGTTTATACCTTTGTCAAATACAATTTCCACGTGTGTGTTACAAAACAAGTGGTTGTTATTCAACTACATTATTCAATCAAAATTAGGAAGACAAACGCACTTGACCCAGTACTAATCTAAAATGTTTACATCTGGCCTTTATTTCTGTGTCCAAGCCACAAATATTTTCTCGCATGTAGCCATTAGTCAAGAAGAAAAATTCACCAGTTTCGTGTGTAACACTAAGTTATTAACAATAAGTAATTATACGCAATTCTTTACGTCTCGGTGTGGTAATTTGTTTTACATATTTATGTATTTTTCTGCAGGCCGTTGTGCTGACGGAGTTTGAGTCGGAGTCGAAAGTCACTTGAGTTTAGGAATCGAGTAAAGTGGTGATTCAAATTCGATATTTATTATGTTGGATATTTTTTCCTTTTCAGTATCTATGACCGGGCTTTAAGCCTTTTAATATTTTATTGATTTTTGCAAGCAGGTTAGGATCTTTTTTGGCACAACTTTGAAATGCTATCTCTCAGGCGAATGTGTTATAAGGCTATGTATGATAGGTGTACAAAATGTCGAAATTAGAGCAGAGTGCAAGCCTAGAAGACATGGTCATGACCAAGAACGTCAAGTACTTGAAGTGGTCATCGGAAAAGTCGGAAAATGCGAATGTGCATAGAAAGAATGTATGAATGTAGAGGAAGCAAAGGAAAGTCTGTCAAAGACAAGTGTAAGGGCTTCATCCACTCGGCCATACCCCTACGGAGAAATGGCGTGATGGTAGTTATAAGTCATGTTAGTTATAAAAATGAGTTCGAAAAACTTAATTATGATTTTTTTACGCAGAATGGGCTTTTTACAAAACAAATGCAAGTATCAGTACCAAAGCAAAGCATGTACATACATACATTTACAATATATAATACAGGCACACAATGAATATGATTTAAAGATATAGCAAAAGAAATTCAATTAAATAAAGGTTACAATTAATTAACTATAATAAAAATATTTAGTACTTATTAAAAGATAAAACTATTGGACAGTCAATCGAATCTGGGATCACTTTTTCGGTGATACACCTGTAATGTCGTTAATATTTTTGTTATCTTATGGTACAGAGTATAGGACCATATTTGATTTAAGGAAATATTTTGTAAGGTTCATGTTTAAATCTGCATTTCATTGGGGGTGAAAGATATCGATGGTATCACCTACGTTTGTTTGCCAATAAATTGCTAGCCTATTTTTTACACCATGGTAATGCATGAAGAGTATGGGTTTTTTCGACATGTGAAAGCAAAGCATCATACCTAGTAGCTCTCTGTGGTAACTCGAAAATTTTATCAATTCAATTAAATCAACACAGTCAAAAAAAGATTATAACAATTTTGTAGAGAAACCTTAAATCAAATATGTCTCTTCGGTCACATAGCGATGGAAGTCTTAGTACAGTCGCAGGCCACTGTAATCAACATTATCACTAGACAAATTCAGTTTGTAGTTAATATGCCTTAAGAACTTTCTCTGTATCATTGATTCATCATTAAGGAATTCAAAAATGGCATTTCACACTTTCAAGAACGCTAAAGTTGTTTATTTTTTTTGAGTTATCATCGTATGTTTGCACACAGGGAAATTGTTTATAATGGCTAACTTCTAGGGAATAATCGTGAAAAGCAACAATCGAGTTCATTCGTGACGTGGGGAAGTGGCTCCATCTTGCTGGAAAAATGTTTAGACGGTTGTAGCCAATCTGTTTGTTGCATTTCTGAAGTCAGAAAATGCCGAATCACATGGCAAAAAAACAAAACGAAAATACATTCTTATAAAGCAGTAAATAAAGCGACAGAAAATTAAAAATCCGTAAAGCTAAGACAAAACAGAGTAACAATTATAAATGTGGACACACTCAAGACAGGATCGGGTCTACTTCAGGGAATGACTTCATCATCATCATCATCAAATCAGCCCGTTGAGGTCCACTGCTGGACATAAGGCCTCCCCCTGCCGTCTCCACTCCTCCCGATCCTGCACCACTGTCTTCCAGCAGACTTCCTGATGTCGTCCACCCATTCTCTCATCCTTGAGGGCCTCTAGTTTCTCGGTCTCCTCACCAGTAACGCGTTTCATCCATCTGTCGTCCGTCATTTCTGGCTATGTGACCGCCCATTTCCCACTCAACCGAGCAATTCGCTCCACCACGTCGCAGACCTTTGTCTGGCGTCGGATCCAATCGTTCCTTTTTTCTGTCTCTTAATGTTATTCCAAGCATAATCCTCTCCATGGTCCTCTGTGCAACTTGCAACTTATGGGAGGATTGCTTGGTCAGAGTCATTGTTTCCGCGCCATAAGTAAGGACGGCAGAATGCATTGGTTGAACACTCGAGTCTCTTGTTGTGATGTTGGGAATGTCCTGATGTCATCCAACTATCTAGGGTCGTATAAATTCATTAGCTAGCTTTGTGTAAAGCACATGTCTTTTGTGTATTATGAGTGTACTTGTTCCATGTCCATACTCGTTATTAATAATCTATTCCAATTGTTAGACGCTACCTTTGCGTAGGCTCTGGAAATCTGGAAATTAATCAATTCAATATTGAAACTATGTATCAATATAAGATCTTAAAAGCATTCTCCACCACGTGACTCGCGGCCGCTTCCCATAACAAACGTATTCCTCGATTTTTTTTTCCGAATTTTAACATTAGAGCAATGATTCAGATATCGACCTGATGATTGTTTTTTTGTCTTATTTTTAAATATTTGATTTGTTAATGAAAAGATAATGTATGATTAAAAAAATAAGACAATTTTACAAACATGCATCTGGGTCGAATATCTTTTTTTGTGAAAAATCATTTACTTAATGTTAAATTCAGGGAGAAAATCGAGGATCGTTTGTATGGAAAACGGTCGCGTGTGTGTGGAGCGTGCTCTTAATATCTATTCCTAATTATTAGTAACACTACCTTTGTGTAGGTACTGGAGAATGGAATTTGATAATTAATATTGTAACTCCGTATCGGCAACAGATCTTTGGGAATTTTAATTCAATTGCCTACTAAACAGGTAATTATTAAAAACTTTTAAAATTAAAAAAATTTCAGATAAAAAAACATTACTTATTACTACTTCTCTATTATATCTGCATCCCAAAACGGCACAGATTTGGTACTCCCATGTGCATTGTATCATGATCATTATTACATGAACGGTAGTTGCAGTGCCCTTTGCACATTGGTGCGGAAAAGGGGAAAAGTAGTAGTTAAATTATATAAAAATTAGGACTTTGTTTTTCATACAATATCCTTACATTGCAAATATTCTGTCTGCGGACGGTATTTACTTAGAAAATACTTTAAATTTATACGGTATTGGTTGTATTTTTTTCTATGCCTTGAGGCTGTCAAGAAATCCAGAGTTATAATTATTTGAAAACACCAAAAATGTATAGCTAAGCTCAAGGTGTAGCTTTAAATCGGTTATTCGTGCGATAAATTTCAATATCACGTTATGGAAAAACTAAAATGACCTAATTGCGAAACTCTGCCCGTGAAAACAATATTTAAGGCTTATATTAGCCTACATCCGACATTCGGACCAATAGTTAGTGAACCTCACACTATGATAGTAACCTGTATAGCATGTTATCTTTACCAATAACTCTATAAATATCATATTACAGAAAAAAATTAAGGAGATCACGATTTGACACGATATTACAATATAACTAGTGATGAAATCTTCGACTTTTGGACTGGATAGATGGACAACAATCAAAGAATATATATATATCTTGTACATTACAGAAACTGCAAATTCAGAAAAAAAAATGGGAGTGCGCTTGAAGTAGCGCGGCGCCGCATTCAAACTGTTTTGAAGCTGTCTGGAGATTCGGATCTTACGCCTTTTATAGCCTGACCACACCTGTTCTCTTCTATGGACTGCGAATCATGGCACCTAACCAGGGCCCAAAAAATAGAGAATTCTGAGTTTTGAGAACTAGTGTTTAGAAGCAATTTTAGGTGTGCGGTGGTTTGACTTGTAAGGTAACACAGAAGCATACGGACACAGCAATTCTTGGTTTTACCATTGGTACCAATCATTACTTTGTTTCATAAATATTTTTCATATGTGGCCCAATAGCTGTTGCATTCCACCTAATTTGGTTTTTTCTAGATAATAAGTCCTACTTATAAGGGCCTTGTGTACCTACCATGTATAATACCTTAAAAAACGAAAACACAACTCGTCAATGTTTCCTATTTCCTGTTTTAAGTAACCTTAGTTAAAAAAAAATTATGGGGGACAATCAATAATTAAGTCAGGTAATTTTACATTAGGTGGGGAGGACATTAGCTGCAATAGTTACTAACGTAACACTCGGAATACATTGTGATTTCCGTTCGGTAACTTCCTTTGCTTCTCTACATTCATTAGATATTTCTCATGCACATACGCCGATTATTCCGACTTTCACATGACCACTTTCAAGTACTTGACGTACTTGGTAAAGCATGTCTTTCTCGGCCTTCCGCGGCTTTCTACATCCAGGCAACACTTGCATTTAACTTCGTTTAGCCGTTCTTTCATCACTCATTCGCTCCAACATGATAATTTTTGGTAAATTAACTTTGAAAATAGACTAAATTACAACAATTTTTTTACATTTTTAATTGACATGATTTTAACATTTTCATATATTTTGGTTATATAATACCAATGCATGTAGTACAAATGTATTTGGAGTGTTCTCCACAAATTGGAACACTACATCTGACAAAGGAAAATTTAGTTTTCCTGTCCTTTTTCCACGTACAAATGCTGCACCGAAGTTTTCGTCCACTGCTTGCCGGAAGGTTAGGAGTCGAATTAGTCTGAGCAGTCCTCATCTTCTATGCTTTCAATTAAATATTCTTCAATCTCTGTCGTGCTCAAAACACGATTTGTATCCATTAAAAAAAATAAAAACAAATACAAAATCCTTAGATAAACTTGTTAATAAAAGTTACGTATATACTCGCTACCGGGTCCAATAGGCCCACACTCACTTTAAAGGTCCGTAGCACACAAACGCTGTGCTTCAACTGACTGCAACTGTGACGAGTAGAAGGGGTATACGTTTGTTTGAAGGTACTGAACGCGGCAACGTTGTATTTTCAAAATTTGATAAAATATTTCGCATAATGCCGACGACTGGGTCTGACAGACCCAGTAGCGAGTACTCAAGTGTTAAGGTTGTGGTCTCGAAGTCGTGCGTTGTTTTTCAGTTTGAAGATTTCACACAATTTATTACACTTATAGTGACGGTTCATTATCTTGTATGTTTCAATTAAATCACCCCTTTCCCGTCTTTTCTTCAGTGTTGTGAGACCAAGAGTTTCAGTCTCTGCTTATGTTTCCTGAGACAATTTTTTCGATCTTTTTTACCCATAGACAAAGTTTAGTTTTTTGAACTTGACTGCATTTTAGTAATCGGACGGTAGTGTTTCGTTTACAGCATTTTGCGGCCAAAAGTCGTGAGCAGTAAATTATTTAATTTATTGGCAAACTTGTACCATTAAATTGAATATAATGACCATTATTACGTGTCACCCTGTACTTGATTGATATTGATTAAGTTTTGCGCAGTAATTTGGCACTACAACATATTATGACAAGTTGCTTCAGCCTAGTTAGACAAGTGGACAGCCTTTGCACAGTTTTTGTATTCTTTCGATAATGGCACCACTTAAAATTAAAACATTTTAATCGATGTTGAGACAAAAAAATAGTTTAGTGCATTAGGACGTTATTACCAACAAATAGTACTTAATATAAAAATATGTTGCACTCCCAGAATAATAGTGGAGCAATCTGTAATAATCTGAACCGGGTTGTGGTCTACTGGTAGATTCAAATGTCATCATCATCATCATCATACCATATCCGCTCCCTATGTGGAGCAACTCCTCCCCAAGAGCCACACGATCCAGAACACAGAAAATATTGAAGCAAGTAAAGACACACACTACTTTTGGTCAGAGGGATTATGTGTATTATGCTGTCAAGCTCTACAACATGCTCCCTTTGGCCATCAGAACAATAAAACAGGAACTTGTTTTCAAAAAGCTGTGTCAAATTGGATAGTGGAGGTGGGTAGAGTAGAGATAAACAAAATTATTCAATCAAATAGATAGTCTTCTTTCATAATTTTAATTTTACAATCAATTCAAAACACACATGTATGGATCCATTGTATGTTAGTAATTAAAAAATAATAAAATTGTAAAATTAGTCCTCGGCACGGGTTACCCCCCAGTGAGGACAAATTTAGTATTTTTAATTTGTACTTTGCAATATGTTTTAAATAAATAAATACATATGGAATCCAAAACTGCCCCCAGGCCAAGCGATCGGCCGCCAGCTCCCGCGCATCCTCTCAAGTCAAGTCCACGTCCCGCAGCTCTGACGCAAACTGCCGACGAATGTCACTTCTCTGAAATTCTTGTTCGAAGCTTCATTGTGGTTTTTGTTTATACCTTTGTCAAATACAATTTCCACGTGTGTGTTACAAAACAAGTGGTTGTTATACAACACATTATTCAATCAAATAGGGAAAACGCACTTGACCCAGTACTAAATCCAAAATGTTTACATCTGGCCTTTATTTTCTGTGTCCAAGCACAAATATTTCTCGCATGTAGCCATTAGTCAGAAGAAAAATTCAACCAGTTACGTGTGTAACACTAAGTATATTAACAATAGTAATTATACGCAATTCTTTCGTCTGGTGTGGTAATTTGTTACATATTATGTATTTTTCTGCCAGGGTTGTGCTGACGGAGTTTGAGTCGGAGTCGAAAGACAACTTGAGTTTAAGCGAATCGAGTCAAATGAGTTCAAAGTCGATATTTATTATGATGGATATTTTTTCCTTTTCAGTATCTATGAGGGCTTTAAGCTTTTAATAATTTATTGATAATGCAGCAGGTTAGGATCTTTTTTTGCACAACTTTCCACTGAATTTGACAAAAAATAAATTCAGATTAATTCATTTCGAGTGGAGGCTGTTATAAAAAAAAATTCCTAGTAGATTGTAGGCACTTTACACCGTGTAATAAAACTCGATGTACAAGCGGGAAACCAGCGAATCTACATCATATTTGGAGACTAACTAACTAACCATCACGCCATTTCTCCGTAGGGGTAGGCAGAAAGTATAGAACGCCATACCACTCTGTCCTGACATACTTCCTTTGTTTCCTCTACATTCATACATGTTCTCATGCACATACTTATTTATTTATTTATTCACGCCCATGGGGCTTTTACAAAACAAATGTAAGTATCAGTACCAAAGCGACGCATGTACATACATAATTTAATTAATAATACAGGCATACATAATATGATTTTAAGATAAAGCAAAAGAAAAACAATAAAAAAAAAAATTATAATAATAACAATAATAAAAATTATAATAAAAACTATTTAAAAAAAAAAAAAAAAAAAAACTATGGACAGTCAATCGAACAGGGATCACTTTTTCGGTGATACACAGTAATGTCGTTAATATGTTTGTTATCTTATGGTACAGAGTATGAAAATATTTATTTAAGGAAATATTTTGTAAGGTTATGTTTAATCTGCATTTCATTGGTGTGAAAGATCACCTAGTTTGTTGCCAATAATTGCTAGCCTATTTCTTAAACTATGGTAATGCATGTTAGTATGGGTTTTTTTCTTTTTGGAACAAAGCATTATACCTAGTAGCTCTTTGTGGAACACGAAAATTTATCAATTCAATTAAATCAACACAGTCAAAAAAAGATATAACAATTTTGTAGAGCAACATAAAATCAAATATGTCTCTTCGGTCACATAGCGGCATTATTCCGACTTTTCACATGTCCACTTTCAAGTACTTGTCGTACCATGTCATGCCATGTCTTTTCGGCCTTCCGCGGCTTCTACATCCAGGCACACTTGCATTTAAACTTCTTTTAGCCGTTCTTTCATCACCCATTCGCTCCACATGACCAAACCATCGTAAAAGCCCTTTCTTAATTTTGTCGATAATGCTTCATATTTTGAGACGATTTTGTATTTATTTTAATGAGTTTCCGATATGAGGCATATAGACACAAAGGTGGCAGTGTCCACAATCTTAAATTGTTGGTGTTCACGAAAAAACGTTTGTTTACAAAACTTTCAATCTAAAATTAAATGGATTAATGCCGTTTTTTTGACAAACAAATATTCTATGGAGAAAATGTATAATTTTCCAAACAAAACTGCATATTTAACTCATTTTCGACTGCAGGTGGACACTTCCACCTTTGTTTCTATATGCTTCATATCATCATCATCATCATGTCAGCCCGTTGAGGTCCACTGCTGGACATAGGCCTCCCGATCCTGCGCCGCCCCCATCCACTGTCTTCCAGCAGACTTCCTGATGTCGTCCACCCATCTCATCAGTGGACGTACTTGAGGCCTCTGGTTCCTCGGTCTCCACACCAGAACGCGTTTCGTCCATCTGTCGTCCGTCATTCTGGCTATGTGACCGGCCCATTTCCACTTCAACCAAGCAATTCGCTGCACCACGTCGCAAACCTTTGTCTGGCGTCGGATCCAATCGCTCCTTTTTCGGTCTCTTAATGTTATTCCAAGCATAATACTCTCCATGCTCCTCTGTGCAACTTGCAACTTATGGGAGGATTGCTTGGTAAGAGTCATTGTTTCCGCGCCATAAGTAAGGACGGGCAGAATGCATTGGTTGAATACTCGAGTCTTGAGTCTTGAGTGAGTTGGGAATGGAGCTCCGGAATGTGGAATTTAGTTTATATGTTTCTTGTTAATTTCGCAGCCCTGCTTTTCAGTGAGTTGAAATTTGAAATAGAGTGCGGCCCGGCCCGCAGGTAAGTTTATAATTTATTATCTTCCACGGTACGTGTACGCCTACGTCAATATTTTGCCAAAAATCCTGAGGTCATCCAACTAACTGGGTCGTATAAATCAATAGCTAGCTTTGTGTAAAGCACATGTCTTGTGTATTATGCGTGTAATGTTCCATGTCCATACTCGTTATTAATAACTATTCCTAAATGTTAGTAACGCTACCTTTGCGTAGGCACTGGAAACTGGAAATTAATCATCAATATTGAAATATCGTATCAATAATAGATCTTAAAAGCATTCTCCCCACGTGACTCGCGGCCGCTTCCCATACAAACGTATTCCTCGATTTTCTTCTGGAAATTTAACATTAGAGCAATGATTCAGATATCGACCAGATGCTTGTTTTTATCGTCTTATTTTTTAAATATTTTGATTTGTTAATGAAGATATATGTATGATTAAAAAAATAAGAATAATACAAACATGCATCTGGTAATATTAAAAACTTTTAAAATTAAAAAAATTCTCAAGATAAAAACATTACTATTACTACTTCTCTCTTATATCTGCACCCAAAACGGCACAGCATTGGTACACCAAGTGCATTGTATCATGATCATTTTATTACATGAAGGTAGTATGCAGTGCCCTATGCACCATTTGGTGCGGAAAAGGGAAAGTAGTAGTTTAAATAATAATAAAAATTAGGACTTTTTTTTTTCATAAAATCCTTACATTTAAAATCTGTCTGCGACGTATTTACTTAGAAAATACTTTAAATTATAGGTATTGGTAATATATTTTTTTAAGCTTTGAGGCTGTCAAGAAATCCAAAGTATAATTATTTTGAAAACACCAAAATGTATTAGCTAAGCTCAAGTGTAGCTTTAAATCGGTTATTCGTGCGATATATTTCAATATCACGTATGAAAAACTAAAATGACCTAATTGCGAAACTCTGCCCGTGAAAACAATATTCTAAGGCAGATATTGCCACATCCGACATTCGACCAATAGTTAGTGACCTCACACTATGATAGTAATAGTATAGACATGTTAATCCTTTACCATAACTCTATATTATCATATTACAGAAAAAATTAAGGAGATCACGATATGACACGATATTACAATATACCTAGTGATGAAATCTTCGACTTTTGACTGGATAGATGGACAACAATCAAAGGAATATAAATATATCTTGTACATTACAGAAAACGGCAAAGTTCAGAAAAAAACTGGGAGTGCGGCTTGGAGTAGCGGGCGCCGCATTCAACAGTATGAAAGCTGTCTGGAGATCGGATGCTTACGCCTTTATAACGCCTGCACCACACCTGTTCTCTTCTATGGCTGCGAATCATCATGCACCTGACCAGGGCCCAAAATAGCAGAATTCTGAGTTTTGAGAATAGGTGTCTTAGAAGAATTTTAGGTGTGCGGTGGTTTGACTTTGTAAGGAACACAGAAGCAACGGACACAGCAATTCTTGGTATACCCTTGGTTCCAACAATACTTTGTTTCATAAAATATTTTTCTTATGTGTCCAATAGCTGTAGCATCCACCCTAATTTGGTTTTTTCTAGAAATAAGTCCTACATATAAGGGCCTTGTGTACCTACCATTATAAAACCTTAACAAAACGAAAACAACAACTCGTCAATGTTTTCTATTTCCTGTTTTAAGATAACCTTAGTTAAAACAAATTATGGGTACAATTAATAATTATAAGACAGTAATTTTACATTAGGCGTGGGAGACAATAGTTGCAATACGTTTACCTACCGTAACACTCGGAATAACTATTGTGATTTCCATTTCGATAGTACCTTTATATTTATTTTAATGACAGTAAAATTCCATTGTTTTGTAACACTTCATCGCCACCACTTCTGACTTAATTTCGTTAATTGTATATCTCAGCGCTTGAATTATTTCCAAATTTTATAAAACTAGGAAATAGTGGTTAAGGTATATTAATGTTACGTGTCTCTGCGTATTTAAAACGTACCTACTGAGAAAAAATATTTTTGGGAGAGGCTAACTAACTAACTAACCAACGCGCACGTGTATTTTGTCTCTTCTTTCTCTCATATTGTCTTTTTCCAACTCATGTGTTTTAGGATCTAAATTTATTTTGTAAAAACTGCTATTTATACTTTTTGACATTTGTACTTGTACAACATGTTACCAGTCTGAAGATGCCCGTTACAGGGTGAAAATAAAAGTGAAAGTGTACCAAGTATTTTTTATTTAACTTGAATTAGTTATATATTAATTATAGAATTAATGTTTTAACATCAAAAGGAGATTTTTCACAATTGTATGTGTTTGTGATGTATCTCCCCTCTATTATTGGATCTTCTGGCCTGTAGAGATGGCTTAAATGAAATGAAATATAAATGTGAATAAGTATTAGACTCGCATAATTTTTAACACAATTATCAATTAATTTGTTTCTATTCAATTCTAATCAACCCATATTACCGTAGAAGGTAGATCGTAAGTGAGTACTGAGCCGGATTAAGCCAAGTACTTATAGCCATAAAAACAAGATAAAATCATCACGTTTGTTGAAAACTAAGACACCTTTTTAGTTCTACCACTTACTGTTAGACAAGTCATGAATCCTAATCGACACTTTGGCAAAGCATTTTAGAGCAAGGTTATCTTGTCTGACTGTTTAAGAAAAATTACCGGTTACAGTAGAAGATGTGCTATGTAAAACCACATAACTCAAGATGGACGCATAGGCAGTAAATAGTTTAAAAAAATAGAATTGATTAAATGTTGCAAAACACCTGTAGTTAATCTGTCAAGCTTAAAATTAATGGGGCGGTATTTGTATTTAAAAAAAAAAAGATGTTTTATTCATTGAGAAAACAATATTATGGAGTTAACATAATAAGAGTTAACATAATAAGAGCGCTAACTGAGCAAGAAGCATCTTTACACACTTAGGGCCTTTTCAGATGTCCCGGTTGCCGGCTAACCGGCGCCCATTTCCCGGTGGTGAAGTGTATGGGCATGGTACGTAGCTTTGACATGTACCGGCGTAATTTATCCGGCAGGCGGTCGCCGGTGTAGCGCCGGATCCACCACTGTGCGTCCGGTCGTCCGGTGCAATTATTTGTTCACGGTCCATGTTTGAAGTATGAACGAGACTATACTGTAGCCGAACATGGGCATAACCGCGGCCGTATACTTTCCTTTTATCAACATATTTACTTATTTACCAGTTTTTCTATTTAAGGTGGCAATTTGTAAATTAAAGTATGTTTACTGCCGATAGTGACAGTTGATTACAGTCGATATGCCAAGTCTTCGTTATAAAAGCCACATTGCAATTGTTTGTTCACGGTCCATGTTTGAAGTATGAACGAGACTGTACTCTTGTCGGCTCTCTAGCCGATACTGCCTGCATCAACCGGGACATGTGAAAGCTCGATTTGACACCGGGTACCCGGCGCCGACTACCGGCAACCGGGATATGTGAAAAGGCTCTAACAAACCACACGCATTGACTTTTTTACTAATCACTCATCATAATAATGTATTACATTAACTGTGGATTTTTGTAATTGGCTTTAGAATTATTTAATTGTTATTAGATAATAAATCATTGTAATAGCTGTTAAAATCCTTAATAAATAAAATAAACTTTGAGGGGGAAAGTCACTTCCTAAATTAGCGACACTCCGAACGACAAAACTTTAAACTAGCGGTTACCGACCGAGAAAACAGTAACCTGTATTCTAGGCCGGTACCACCTAAATGTCGGTAACAAATTATTAGGATTTACTGCACTTGGTACCTACCTATGCAGTGCCTTATGCACCATCCTGCATTTCTCCAACTTATTGTAATTTTAACACTACTCTCTTTATTGGGGAAATACTAGTTGGCAAACTGCAGCCAAAAATTACTGTTAAAAAAGGTCTCTAAAAACGATAATTTAAAAAAAAGTCGTTTTTCTTTATACTGACATTTCCTTATACCTACGTACTTGATAGTAGGCACTGCATTAGTACACCAAGAGCGGTGAATCTTGATCATTTGTTATACGAAGGCAAGATGATCAGTCTTACGCTTCACACCAGTCGTTTCAGTCGTTTCAGGAGCAGATTTATTTATTTATTTATAGTTTAATGTTGTGCAGACAGTGCATGTTTGGTACAATGAACCAAGAATTTTCAATTTGAGGTAACACATACAACCAATTACGTGGACAACACAATGTACAAGACAAATTTCTGAAGACGCGAAGTGAGCAAACAGTGGTTATGTTATATGTCATGTGTATGTGTGTTGTTGTATGTGTGTGGAGTGTGGTGTATATGTTAGGAAATCTGAATATTTAAATATATATAGCGTTTAAACGCAAGAGACGATAGGTAAAGAGAAAGAGGATACCGCCGTCCTTACGCTTCAGCGCCAGTCCAAGGTATCCACATATAATAAATATTTGTTGTAATAAATATTGTTATTACACAGTTAGATAGTTATTGATAGGCTTGGCACGAACGTTGCCCGGGGGCTCTGGCGGCGGCGGCGCTAACATCCAGCAGACAACTTACTGTATGACAACACAACGTAACATTGTGTTATGATGATAGTCAAGTAAATATAAAGTTTTAGAAATAAAATAAAATAAATTAAACCAAATTACTGAAGGACACTTCATAACGTTGTTATTTATCAAGTATTTTTTGTGATTTCGTATTTTTAAATGGGAGTTGGATCCTGAGAAATATCAGAATTTGCTAATCAATATATATATTAAAAAAGTGGTCGGTATTTTTTTTTATTAATTTATTAATTTCGCCCCCACTGGAAAACACCATCAGTCTGACGGTGCCGTGGAAGCGGTGAAAACTATTATCTCAAAAACTAAAAAGTTGATGTGAGAAATCCCTAGCTTTGTGGGTATAAGTGTACAAAACGAGACATTTTTAAAATCGCACTAGTGGCTTTTACATATACAGCTATATTCAATGAAATATTACATTATTAACTCTTTACATACATTTTTTCCTAGATTTTATCATTACAATTACATAGTTAAATCGCTTTTAAAAGAAGTAATTACGTACAAAAATCACCAATTTTCATTTTCGACACATCACTCCACTGCTAAAGAAACTGGTAACTGGCTGCGCTTTCCACAAAGGGTTAGAATACAAACTCTGTTGGGCTAATGTACAAAGCCATGCATGATGCCGCTCCAGAGTTTTTAAAGAGCTTTTGATCCAGATGAACTAGCTGAAAGACGTCTCACACTTCGATCAGCTACATCTACAGCTATAGGCAGGGTTTTAGTACCGATTCGTAATCAGCGCACAAAATTTGTGAGAGCGCGCTTTTGCGGTTGCGGGGCTGTGGCTTGGAATGCTCTCCACCATTAGTGCGCAACTGTGAGAGTGAAGTGATGTTTCGAAAGAAACTTAAAGACCTATATGTTCTCAAAATCTTTTGATTAATTTTGATAATGGTATTTTTCTACTCAGAAATTGAGTTTTCACTCACTTTAAATTTCCCGAGCCGTTAAATTCAATATATTTAAAGCGCCCTTGAGGTATGTTTATACGAAAACGGCGCTATATAAATTATCCAAAATAATAATAATAAATACTCCCGTCTTGGGATAAAATCCAGATTTGTGTACAAGTATTTGAACACGCCCAAAATGTTGTTAATTTAATTGCTTTGCTGCCTGATTATTAATTAGAAATCGGGTATAATTTATTGTCATTAATGTTTTCAAATTATTTATCTTATTGTAACATTATTCCCGAAGTTCTATTAATGCAACCAGCTCTTCAGAAAAACATTAACATCGACCGGTCTATATGTGTTATTATTATGATATCATCGCGTGTGATATGTAACCCATATTCCACGTTCTAGCCTCACACCTGTGGGGCTGTGGCCTTATAAGGAAAGTGAGTATTGTTTGTTTGTACATTTTTAATAATACTAATTTAATACTTTTTTTTTTTTCATTTTAATATTTATATAATAGGTATACACACTGATTTCAAGAAATAAAATCTCTTACAAATATTCTAGCAAGCAAGCGGTTCTATTCTTGTTACCATTCCAAATAAAAACCTCATGATTCCTGGTTGAATAAGGTAACTGCAATACGTTATTCTTGATATAACTGCAATACGTTATTGTTGTGGTATCCAAAATTTATGGCTCAGAAACTTTGCTGTATTACATTAGTATTTTACTAAGGTTCCTTCTGAATTCATTTAATCCGTTTATTTCTTTGACAGTCTCCGGTAGTTCATTATACCCTTTCTACATTATGCTGTTCTGAGTACATGTCTTAGATCTATTGATTGTCTTTAAATTATTTTTAATTCTGGTGTTATACTCATGAGTGTTGCGGTTAAACTGAACCTTTGTCATAAGATAATCTGGTAATAAACCATTTAGCATTTTATTAATAAACACCAATTGTATTTAACCGGATACACGCGAAATATGTGTGGAATACAAACAAAAAGTGATGAAATATCTCAAGGGTTGCAAGGGCAGAATAAATATAAACAGTTTCATGATAAATGATTTACGATGCGAGGGTGTCTGGATGTACAAGTCAAAGAAAAGCCGGGAAAGTCGTGGCAAGATCAAGTACATCAAATACTTGTATATGGTCATGTGAAAAGTCGTAAAAATCAGCGGGTGTGTGTCAGAAGATGTTGTATGAATGTGGAAGAAGTAAGGGAAGTGTGCCAGGACAAAGCGGTGTGGCGTTCTATCCTCTTTACAACGGTAAGTTTTTGTTTTATAATATTACATTTTCTGATAATTTATTTTAACAATAATTGGATACGATCAAATAAATTGGATAAATTTATCATTTTTTCTAGTAAAATTTTTATATTACGTTGTTCCAGAGAGTTGTTTTATTCACTCCTGCGAAGGTTTCTGCATTATTACATCCATTTAATAATTTGAGTCATATTTGTGTATTCAGATAGTTTAGTGACAGTTCGGTGTGAATTTTAGGTACGCCATGTTTGTTACAGAAAGGACCATACATTAAGCTTATAAGAAATGTCTTTGGCCGTAAAAATATGTAAACGATTGTTATTTTGTGTCTCTCGTAAGTTATAAAATTTCACATTAAAACCCAAAGCCCTAAATATCTATTGGTAATAGATATCAGATTATTAATATTGCCAGAAGGAGAACGAATAAATAACCGCACAAAAAAAATTATCGGTGTTGGATAAAATAAATAAAAACATTACACAATGATGCTGTGAAAAATAGTGTCTAAAAATAAGCCATAACTCAACATAAACCAAGAATCGTGTCTGTGTCTCCGCCCACGTTCCACATAACAAGATACTTATATGTTTACCGGTGTTACCATAAAGAAAAAAGGTGTTAATACTGTTAAGAGGCTAGTGATGAGGGAAAGTATTTATCATCATTCCATATCCGCTCCCTATGTGAAGCATCTGGATTCCACAAACTGCTAAATGATCAGTGATCGGTGATCCGCTGAAATATTCAAATAGACGCCACTAAGGCTTTGGTGAACGCCTATGTTGTATTGCGTCTAGATTACTGCAATGGAATTGATGTCAGCATTCCAAAATACCAAACGGATAAAATACAGTCCGTATTTAATGCAGCAGACTTATAACGGGTGTATCAAAATATCTTAAACATCTCACAACATCTCCGAGATTTACACTGGCTTAAATGTCCAGAGAGAACTCAGTTTAAGCTCTGCTGGATTTTTAAATCGGTACATAACGACTGCCTTCACACTTACGCACCATTCAGAGCCTTAGTCAATATCGGACTCAATTAAAAACGCATATTTTTAAAAATCTCACACAAAAATTTTACATAATGCGTAATTGCCCTAGACTGCTCAAGTTACAAATAATATATAGTCTAGCGCTAGGAGCTTAGGTTATGCAGTATCTTAAATTGTAAAGCGCACTTGAGGTGATTTTTCACAAAAATGGCGCTTTATAAGTAAGCCAACGAGGAAACCACTGCTACCCGGAATTGAATTTTTAAAATGCTTTCGTGTAGACGCGAATATTTAAAAATTTTGAAGTGGGATGAAATATCCCAAAAACGCACGCAAAAATTCATAAAAAATGTTGAAAATAGCATTCAGTTCAAAATCTTAAACAATGACGTCACTCTCCTTGTATCTAAGTGTAGTGTTTCCGGTTTCCGTTTTTAAGCCCCCGTAGCCGCGTTCCATGGTATTTTAATATGGAATACAATCTACATACAAGCTTCTATTGCAAAAAAGATGGCCGCCATTCAGTCTCCCTAGAACAGCTGTTAACAGTATATGACAGTTGAGTCGACGGTATATTTTATCTGTGCTTCCCGCGTCAGTTTGCATAGATTTTTGACAGTTTTGTTACTGGCTGGAGAAATACCATGGCCTTAAACAACCCGTTTTATGACGTCACTCCTGCAAAAATGACGCAGTTAGTACATAGTGGTACTTAGCGCGGTATTTGAAATGTGCAACTCTAAAAAATCGTATTCTTCATCAATAACTTATAGAAAAATATTAAATATATTTTTTTTGTTTAGTTAAATAGTAAGTTTATAGAAAAAAATTACTCTAGAAAACAGTGGATTCCCTCATTATTATTATTATTAGTTCCCGAAATATCTATACCTAAAATATCGAGAGATATAAAGCGATAATATGTGCAAGGAAAATGATACCGAGCAATATAATAATATTAAGTAACTTGGTATAATTTTTCTTAAGCACATATTATGTCTCTTAGTAACTTTTGTGCGGATCTTTCTCAAAGACTGCTATGTTACCATCTCACCGGTCCATCACCTTTTAATAAATAGCATTTTTTTCAAGTATAAAAATCAGTTTTAACAGTTTTTTTAATTTACTATTTTTCATTCACGCCCGTTACGCTTAGATCTGTCTTAAAACGAGTATTAATTTACGGTTTGTACGCAGTTTTCTCGCGGTTAATTGACGACCGCCATATTAGATTTTATGTGTCAGAAGTTGTTACAAAATGGCTCCAAAATCACCGTGTTCTGCTCGTGTACATTATTTATGGTCAGGCCTTGAATTATCAGCCTATTATATGTAACAAAACCATCGTGTTAGTGTAATATTCCAATTAATATGTAGCTATTTAAATTCATAAGAATTGTTTTTGATTACGATATTGAACTTCGTACGCTTCTATATTACGAAACTTTAAAGGCATATAAGAACAAATATGACGTATTATTGATAGAAACTAAACTTGAGCTTACTCCACCACGTGACTCGCGGCCGCTAGCCATACAAACTTATTCTTCGATTTTCTCCCTGGGGTTAAACATTAGAACAACGATTTTTTCACAAATTTTAGATATCGACCGGATGCGTGTTAGTATCATTTTATTTTTTAAGTGAAAACTTTTTTAGAATCGTTGGGAGTGATTTGAAACTCTATGAAACGAAAAAACCGACACTAAAAAGAGACAAACATATAGATCTATGGGATTTAGCCTGCGAGAGAATGAGATAGAACACAGTTTCCGCCGGCTGGCAGTAGTTCCATCTACCTCATCAGATACATCTACCAGTTGATCGCCGGCACCCCTTATACTTTTATAATGTGGAGGTCCTAGGCTATAAAACAGAATTTGTTCTATTCATGTATCTGAAGAGGTAGATTCGACTCCCAAAATTTTGTAGCAAAACCGAGGGAGAAGGCGCCTTGACGCGGTATTTCACAGATATATTGATAAAATCGAAACAAAAAACTTTTTGTCTCATATTTTAGTTATCATAAGCCGTCGTATCACTTGTAGAAATTGAAGACATGGATCATGAAAATAAAAATGAAAAAAAAAAATCAACTGGGTACCAATATTTATAATAAATAAATCCTATAATTATCCCTTCTCCTGATACTGCATTTATCTCATTCTCTCTCATCTTAGTTTTATTATGGTTTCTTTTCTACCTGGTTTTGAACTGCAAAACATGGTATTTTTTTTACTTTTTTGTTTAAATAATTAAAATGATAACATAAATTATTTAAGAAAATAAAACGATACAAACACGCAGCTGGTCAAAAAATTTTGAAAAATTTCTTGCTCTAATGTTAAATTCCTATAAATAATGTGCGAATACTGTATTATGGTAAGCGGCCGCGATGTCATGGTGTGGTATTTATATCAAAATACTTCTAATCTTAGACCGAATTACTACAGGCGTATCGCCATTTTAAGTTAAGTTAAATTAATTTTAAAAATATGTTTTTAAATGTGCCCTCATACTATTTATTTATTTAATATAATGTATAGGTCTATTGGTACATGGTGTGTCCGCCTCGGAGCATACAAGGTAGCGCATTCGGCGACCGAATATATTAATATATTATGTGTGGTTTCACCTTGGATGGTTACTGACGCGTAAACTAAATCATCTTTGCAACTTCCTGGTAGTAAAATGATCATGTTTAAATGCACTCGCAGCGTACCGATGAAGTGCCCTCGAACCATTGGGTGCGGATAAGGGAAAGTAGTATTAGTCAGCAGTAGGTAATTTTATTGAATGAATACGACAATATTGAGTTTAAGGTGTAATCCGTATTATAATGCCCCGCTGTACTTGAAAAAACAGTTTCTTGTTCAGATAACTACACAGTTTCTTCTTCAGAAAACTGTGCAGTCTGTCAAACTTCTGTCAAAAGACACGCTAAATATGTGTATTTTTGAAACGCGATTGGTAAGTTATATCGTTTGTTTGCTCCTAGGAAATTGTATATTTAGCTAATAATGTAAATATGTTATTGGTTTTTTACGTATTTAAAAGCATACAATAAACCAATGTCTACTTAAACGTTTACATAAAAAAACATTAACTGTCATGTCAGCTTAAATCTGACATAAGCACGCAGTTTTTTCAACAGTTTTCGTTGTATACGGGACCGTTTTCAGACTGCATAGAAAAACTGCGCAGAAAACTGTCCCGTATATAGCGAGCTTAAGTATCCTTGCACATATTATTGTGTGCATACTATTTAAGGAGATTCTTACTTCACGCTAATTTTACGCTAATTATTGTAATTTTGAAACACAACAGTTGAAATGTGCTGTTTCTGAAACACGATACGATCATGTTTCTTCCGTAGGTAGATAATGAATAGAACATTTTAATCCAAGGATAATATTTCATTCTGTGTGATTAACTTTAATAGTCATTTAGGATGTACAAAATAAATAAAAAAATATTGTAAACAACATTTTGAGTGTGTCCAAATACTTGTAGACAACACATGATTTTTTCCCCTATTAACTGTAAAATGAAGCGTAAGACTGATCATCTTACCTTCATATAATAATAAATGATCAAGATACACTGCACTTGATGTTCCAATGCAGTGCCCTATGCACCATCAGGTGCGGATAAGGGAAATGTAGTAGTAATAGTAATTGTAAAATTAAAAACAATAAATCATAAAACGATCTGTTATAAGTACGCCGGTAACGGTAGCGCGTAATGTGTGAGGTCGAGGGTTCGATTCCCGATGCGGGTCAATAATATGAAATATTTCTTTCAATGTGGTTGTCACTCAAAAATATTTCATGTGTGATACCTTGATTGGCGCTGAAGGGTAAGATTAATCACCTTGCCTTCATGTGACAAATTAATTAAGTAAAAAAAAACAATGCAATCTTATGATATTTACACTTATTTCAATTTTTAAAGACTATTTCTAATAAAGCCTAAGCGGCTTGTGAAAATAGGAATCGAGACGTGTCGAAGTGGGGATTCGAACCGACGATCTCTGGACTCAGAGACCACGACCCTACCACTGGGCCACCTCTCGTTCCATTGGGTGTGGATGAGGGAGAGTAGCAGTAAAAATACGCCAAAAGTTAATTCGTTATTTTAAAGTTTTAATAATAATTATAACGAATATTTTAATAATACATGTCCATGTAACTTTAATAGCAAATTAATTTATCACTGTTTACTTTAGTCGCATATAAATTAAATGAACTTACTAAAAATGTAAAGTAAGGTGCACCTAATAATAAATTATTTATGTTATTTAGTTGCAGTTTGCATTAATTGCAATTTTCTAGTAATCGCTGCATTTATATGCAGAAATGCAACATCTGCTTTGTAATAAATAAGTGATGGCCGTTTTTCCTAATAAGCAAAGTAAATCAGAACTAACAACTTTACTTCCAACGTAAGTCTTCGGTTGAAAATTCATCAAGTCTGTATCAATATGTATCTTTCTTCGTAATGATTTGACCTTCAAGAACTTACGCTCTTAGTACCTGATGAATTTAATATTTTTTAAACAGAGGCAGGTGCAGATGGCAACATTATCTAAGGCCATGTATTTTAATATGATGGACTGACCAATTACGTTTTAATAACATCTATATATTTATTATACTAAGTTTTTTGACATGTTAAAGTTGTTAAGCCACTTGCGTTTTGAAACGTGAGGTCTGTTCGTAACTGGGTCGAAATACAAATTAAATATATCGTGTATCAATCTTTATGTAAGGTATTTACTGGGGAGCTTAATACAACATTATGGAAACACAGCTGTGACAATGAAATAAGTTTATTATTGCTAAATAATTTTAACAGTACAATGCCCTAACTAGGAAAGCACTCTCAGCTGACGTAGGTACTCTACACACCCACGTACGTCCATATTCTATCGCCCTCACACTCAGTCTCTCTCTGTCACACACATATCTCACACTCTATAACTGGTTTTTATTAATTTTTCATTTCGTGAAAAAATGCCGAAAAAAACCTACCTACTACTATTAAAATCATTTAAAAAACTGTTTTTATTTTAAAAGTTACTATTTAACGACGGAAGTAACTCTCTATTATTTATTGATTTTCCAAAACTTCGCGCCTTACGTAATAAATTAAGTAAATATAAAGTAAAAAGCTTTCTTTTTTTTTCATTTTATATCCGTGGGGATGAAGTAGATTATTTTCTAAATTCAGGAATATGGATATTCGAGCGTTTACAGGGCTTATGACTTGTCATTAGCTGGGTTAAGTGACCACTTTACGCACTACAACATTCCCCATTCCGCGTATTAGCGAATATCCACACCAGGTAATATTTTTGATTTTGTATATATGTTACGAATCGAAAACCATTCACCAGCGCGTAACTAGCTTCATATATGCATTGATATTGAAGCTAAGTATTTGTTAGCAAATTCTCCCGTCTTGGGATAAATCCAGATTTGTGTACAAGCATTTGAACACACCCAAAATGTTGTTAAAAGCTTTCATTAGCACCTACCCTAATAAAGGTTTGATAATCCTTTGAATTGCTTCTAATTTTGTCAGTGGTCTTTAAAACTCGTTGACTGATCAAGTTTGAGAGCATTATTTGAAAACGTAATTGATTATTATTTAATACTATAAAAAATTATAAAACATGACGTGACAAAAATTATTATTTAAAATAACTCGGCAACAACTGTAAGACACTTTACAATAAATGGGTGTCAGATTAATGCTAAGAGCGTGGGATTCCGGATTTATTATATTAAGGACTTCCTGATATCTGAACGGAGCGTCAATTATTTATTACATATTTTTTTAGCAATGTAATTTTTTAAAGTGTGACTAATATATTTTTTATGTTAACTTAGAGACATTATTTAAAAACAGAATTTCAGGGTTCTTTATTACAAATAATTAAAACTAGACCAATTTGTCATTCATTTAATCGAATTAGGAAACATCTACTACTACTACTATTCTTATTTACGCTCAATGGTGCATAGTGCACTGCATTGGTTCACCAAGTGCAGTGTATCTTGATAATTTTAATACATGAAGATAAGGTGATCGATCAGCCTTACGCTTCAGAACCAGTCCAAGGTATCACAAATAAAATATTAATATGAAAATCACATATAAATCCATATTTCATTTTGACCCCCTACGGGAATCGAACCCGCGACCTCATGCACGGTAGCCAAATGCGCTACCACAATGCCACGAGGCGGTAACATCTGGGATACCATTTTAAAATATTTAAAAAAAACTGATTGAAATAGGCAAAACATATTTTTCAGTGCAACTCCTAATCGTATAATTATTTATTGGTGGTATTACCATGAAATATTAATATGAAAATCATATGTTAATAAATATTTCACCCCCTACGGGAATCGAACCCGCGACCTCATGCACGGTAGCCAAATGCGCTACCACTATGCTACGAGGCGGACAAAGGAGAGGGAGAGTTTTTGAAGGGAGGAGGGGGAGTTTTTGGAGGTCCAACGCCTTGCAGGGTACCCGCTCGCACAGCGCGGGTGTAAACTGTGCAACTGTGGGGCAGGTGGGTGGACTGGATGTGAATATAATAAAAAAAGTAAAATGTAAAATTGACGCATGTGTATCGGGTCACGAAACAAGTAATTAATTATGAATTTTATATTCGCGCGTAACTAGATCGTTTTATAATACGAATATCCTACCTAGATATTACCGGTAATTAATCACACTTTGTATTACAAATATCCATCCAATATCTGCATGATTCTTTATGAAATCGGCTAGGCTTAGATTGACACTTGGATTGCCAACTAATGTGGAGGCTGAGTAGATATTAGGGACGAGCGATATTGAAAAAATAATATCGATATTTGTATCGATCAGGTACCTGTTATCGATGTCCAATATATCGAAGTCAATTTTTTTTATTTTGAGGTAAGCGCGATTTTGTCATTTTAATGAAAATATTGTGGAAACTTTTACTTCAGTTTAAGAACATCGATAAATACGTCATGATTTGATCTATATTTTATTCGTTTTCAATCGCGTGTTTTTGAATCATGCCATTGCAAATTCCACCAACTCTGAAATTGTTGTTTTTTTACCAACAAGATAACGATATTGTGGAATATCGATATTTGCTTTGTAAAAATCGTCACCTCGTTGGTAAAACACACTAAGTAAAAAAACAATTTTAGAGTTGGTGATTTAAAATGGCGTAATCAATCAATAATATCGATACATGGCCACAGTTTCTTATTTATCCATACTGTAACTGATATAAAATGTACGATCTATTTATTTTGAAAATAAAGGCTTTTATATATATTTTTTTTAAATATGTCCATTTTCTCTACCCGATATCTTAATAATATGATTAAAAAAAAATTTCACTTTTTGAAAAATCGATGACTTTTTGCAAAAACAATGCTGTAGGTATAAATTTAACTTTTTTAAAAACTTTGACCATTTTTATTAATCTTGGACTATGAATGTCGATATCGATAATTCATTCCGATACATATTGGATGTCCAATGATGCCTCAGCTATTTTTTTTCACTATGGAATATTTTCAAAACATCGATATTATGCCCCAACCATCGAATTTTATAAAAGCAAATATCGATACATTGCCAATATATAATATCGCCCATCCCTAGTAGACTACACATACGTCACGTATTTATAACCGGAAATGTTAAATAATACATGGGCTTTGATATGCAACATATATTTTTTAAGGTTTTTATTTGGGTTAAGGACGCGTTCTGTGCTAAAAAGTTCACTTGGGTACGGTGCCCAGTAATAGGGCGTTACACTAGCGAAAATTAATATATTTTAATATTTGTATTTTTGGTCTCATTTTATCTCACACTGACTCTCTCTAACATATTTGGTTTTTCTATTTTTCTTCTATAAAATTGTTTTTAAATAAAATTTTTCTCCCCATTTCTCCATAAACCTACTTTGTTACAATACTGCCATTTAAACATGTTTTTGTATTTCGTCTCATATTTCTCTCATATTGCTTTTTCCAACTCATGCGTTTAGTGTGTAAATTTATTTTGTAAAAAACTGTTATTTATACTTTTGTCTTATACAACATGTTACCAGTCTGAAGATGCCCGTTACAGGGTAAAAGCGCTAACTGGTCAAATAAATAAAAGTGGAAGTGTACCAAGTATTTTCATTTTAACTTTAATTAGTTATATACAATAATTTAAATCATGGAATTCGAAGTGATGTCAATTAAAAATATAAATCAAATAAAGAATACTACTTAAATAAACAGTACTTGGTACATTTCCACTTTTATTTATAATATATAGCCTGTAACGGGCGTCTTCAGACTGGTACAAAAGTATAAATAACAATTTTACAAAATAAATTTAGAAAACAATCATCAAATGAGTTGTAAAAAGACAAAAGTATTTAATTAAAAAGGTTTATATTTATCATTTTGTCTTGTACAATATGTTACCAGTCTGAAGATGCCCGTTACAGGTTGAACGCGCTAACTGGTCAAATGAATAAAAAGTGGAAGTGACCAAGTATATGTATTACTTTTATTGGATATATTTATATTAAAATAATTTAACAACGGAATTCCACCAAGTAAATGTGAATATTTAAAAAAATCGAATTAATACATAATTTACATGAAATGTTAATTTCTTTAGTTTATATTGAATTATTTTATACTAATTTAAAATACCATAATAAAACCAATTTATACCCATCTAAATAGGTGGGTATATGTATTCGCATGTCATGCAATGGCCTGCTTTCTTTATCCAAAGCATTATTAACCTAACTCTAGATAGATAATAGATACCTATTTCATGATTGAAATCTAGATAGATTCTACCTCTTATTGTTAATTTCTTATTTCTTATTTCTTCCAGTACCTAAAGAACACTGCCTTATTTTTTATTATATCGTAAATGATAATAATTTACCTCATAATGTCACCAAAGCCAATGATGTATGAGACCTTAGACTTTTGTATGGACCCAAAATGTGGTACTGTAAAACTTCAACGCATAGACAAGAAAAAAAAAATCCGGAATTACGCATTATATTTTTTGTGTTTTATTTCTTAGTCTTTTTGTTTTTTTTTTTTTTTAAATTTACATCCGCAACCACGGGCGCTATGTTTTTCATAAATAAGGCAAGGAAAATGTTTATGAAAGGTCGCAATCGGCGCCAGCTTATTTTTATTTAACAAGTCAAGTCCACGTCCCGCAGCTCTGACGCAAACTGCCGACGAAATGTCAACAGTGGACGACCAGGACGCCGAGAACTTGATGCCTTGTAAAATAGGCAAGCATGGTTAAGGCTCTCGGGAGGCATACGTAGTATATGGCCTAGCCAGCCGAAACGCCTTCGCCGGGTGACAGTAGATACCAAGGGTTGCTGTGTCCGTCACCTCTGTGTTCCTTACAAAGTCAAACCACTGCACACCTAAAATTCTTCTAAGACACCTATTCTCAAAACTCAGAAGTCTGCTATCTTGGGCCCTGGTTAGGTGCCACAATTCGCAGCCATAGAGGAGAACAGGTATGATGCAGGAGTTATAAAGGCGGCAAATATACAACCGTAAGTAAACGAGTGGTCTTTAAATCATTAAATTATCAAAATCTAGTTAACAAACCATCATATGAACAGTTTTAATTTGTAATGAATAAACATAAAATTTCATTTTCTTGAATGAATCATTTATGTAGTTTAATTTAATGTCCGTTTTGGTGAGTGAGTATATTGCGAATCTTCCAATTTGTTGTTGTTTTGTATTATTTTTTAATAATTACAGCAGACATAATTATTTACTGGCGGCCAGTAGAGATTTTACTTTCCCGTTAGACGATATAACAAGCAATTTGTTGCATCTCTATCGGCATATAAATCACATCTTTCTATTCCTAACTTTCAATTTCATTATAAGTGAGTGTGAACCGATTATTCGCCGAAATATACCGAACTACTACTTTCCTTTGCCCCACCCAATGGTGCATAGGGCACTGCATTGTCCATCTTCTTTCATACAGAAACTATGAAAGAAAATGGACAATGCCTGAGAGAATATTTATGCTCGAGAGAATCTTTCAAAACATCTTGGAGGCTGATATGTTGCACGTTATTGCCAAAACTATTTCTGCAACGTAAAAACAGTACGGAATTTTATGTAAAGTGGGTTATATTGTTAGGTACTGTCTACGTTAGACGTCTAAATAAATCCCTGTGTTAAATGTCGCAATGTGAAAACAAACACAATAGATTGACCATGACTCTCAGTCTAACTTAAAGTGTAACTTGATGTAGGCAAGTTCCTATGCGAAGTGAAGCGTTGTTCTCCTTCATATATCTATTTCCATTGTTGTTGCAATATTACAGTATAGTTGGCGAAATAATTTGCTTTACTCTGTCACAATGAATGATGTCTGTAGATCATAGACACCACTGTACGTGTTCATATAATAACATGTTAAAAATTACTACTAATAATACTTTCCCTTATCCGCACCCGATGGTACATATGGCACTGCATCGGTACACCAAGTGCAGTGTATCTTGATCATTTTTTATTATACGGAGGTAAGATGATCAGTCATACGCTTCAGTACCAGTCCAAGTGACTCAGGTATCAGACATGAAATATTCTAATGAAAATCACTTGTAAATCAATGATATTAATTTTCATAGATAAGCCATTTTCTTCCGTTTCTTGTCATGTCCTAAGCCTAGTCCACTTGTTAGAGGGAAACAGAATGCTCAATGTATTAGATAGTGGAAGTTAGATATAGTTGTTTTTTGGGAAACAGAATGCTTAAAATGGAACATAAAATTTTGACAGTTCTCTTTGAAAAAGCTTGTCTAGTTAACTTAAAATAATAAATCTTTGATGTTAAAAATCAAATCATGTTAAATATTTATTTTGTCACTAACCTTACTGTTACTTATTTAACACTATTCACTATAATATATAAAAATTGTTAACATTTTTATTCTTATACATAAAAACATTTTTTTTTCTCTGTGCATTTCCAAATAACAGACTTACACTTTCTACACAAATATTATCTAAGTGTACGTCATTTAGAAAATAGCTTTTTAATACTAATAATATTTACTAATAATATTACACTAATAATTTTTAATTATAGTTACAAAAGTGTATTTTTTAATTAATATTATTCTAATTTATGAATACTAAATTTTTAATTATTTATTTTAAACTTCGTTCTTCTTTTGGGTCTTACACAACTTCATAAATATTTATAACAATTTTTGCTACTTAAGTTTTGAATTGAAGAAAAATTACCTCAGTGTTTTTTAAAAATAATGATTGTATTTATCAACATTTTGAATGTATCCAAATATTTGTAGACAAATTATTGGATTATACCCATGCTGGTCGTGATATCAGATATTATTGATATTATTAATTAAAGATGATTGCCAAAAATGCTTAACAATCTTCTCAACAGATGACAGCAGCATAGAAAATTTTGGTAGAACGACGTTTCGGTTCCAAAAATTTGCGCAACGGAATGGGGAATGTTGTAGTACATCAAGTGGCCACTTAACCCAGCCAATGACAGGTCATAAGCCCTGTAAACGCCTAGATAACCCACATTCGCTTCCAGAGTTCTCGGTTTCTGTTGGGTTATCAATAATATTGTATTTATCATTGGTTTCTATTCACATCCGAACAAATGTCTTTTAATTGATAGATGTTTATTTACTCTAGTTTTATCTGTGTGAAATTTTAAAATATGTTTTTTTAAACTAACCAGTAGCTCAAGCACAGATAACTATCGACGTAGTTAAAAGCGTGCTAATCACGTGCTAACGCTAACGATTTGAGCGATCACAATGACATACCGTTCAATACCGCGATCGCTGAGCCGAGAATTGACGATCTGAGCCGAGCGGAGCCGATCTACGCTATATCGCGGCCTTACGTCAAACGTCAAATCATCGCGCTTGTCGGATTTTTTATTATGTCGACTGCTTTTCTCAATATTTGGTTTGCCGAAAACCGGCTAAAAATTATAATAAAGATTGAATGAAGATTTGTGCGAATAAGATATATCTCGGGAAATGGCTCGCGACTAGTATGCGCTCGTTTAATAATCCCGATCGATAACTTTAACGCGTGTTCCATTGTGATCGCGAAAACGTTAAACATCCATGGGTAAGAAATCGTTATCACGTCGCTTATTACCGAGTCGGTACTGATCTGTGATCGAGCAACTGATGTTACCAGTGAAAAGAAGTTTATAAAATTTCTTCTTCTGACATTGACTTCACTATGTATGAAATATTCCAATATCGTTTTAATAAGATCAGAGTTCACAGAATCTAAACATTGACGATCAAGGTCTGATCTAATGATTCATCGATCCAGATCAGTGAGTTAAATCGTGCCGAATTTGATGTACGTATAATGATTTATTACAAATATACTTTTAAACTTGATATTAAATTATAGGGATTACACTTCAAATGTATCTGGCACAATCTGACAATAGAACATCGGTAACTATATGGCGGTGAAGCATGGTGTTGAAAAAAGTAGGACGAAAGTAGACTGAATGCTGTTGAAACGCGATCTCTTAGGCGAATGTGTGGTAAGACCATGTATGATAGGTGTACAAATGTCGAAATTAGAGCACTGTGCAAGGCTGAGATAAGCAATATCGACAAAATTGGGCTTTTACGATGGTTTGGTCATGTGGAGCGAATGAGTGATGAAAGAACAACTAAAATAAGTTATAATGCAAGTGTGCATAGATGTAGAAGCCGAGAAAGGCCGAGAGAGACATGGCATGATCAAGTACGACAAGTAATTAAAAGTGGACATGTGAAAAATTTAAATAATCAGCGTTAGGGCATGAAGATGTGTGTAATGACAGAGTGCTAAGGCGTACTATCCTCTCTGCCTACCCCTACGGGGAAACGGCGTGATGTTTAGTTAGTTAGTTAGTTATATATATATATATATATATAACACAGTGAACATTCGTTTTATATTTTGTTTTTTAAATTTAAGCTCAGTTTGTAATCCTTAACAGCACTCCACCACGTGACATTTAACATAAGAGCAATGTTTTTTTCACACATTTTAGGTATCGATCAGATGCGTGTTTATATCGTCTAATTTTTAAATCATAATATATCTCCTTTAACAAAAAAATATCAAAAAAATAAGACACTGCAAGCACGCATCTGGTCGATATCTAAAATGTGAAAAAATCATTGCTCTAATGTTAAGTTTAAGTGAGAAAAACGAGGAATACGTTTGTATGGAAAAGCGGCCGCGAGACACGTGATAGAGTATGCCTTAATATTACATAACACTTTCAACAGCACAATGACATTGTTTGCAAATTGATCCATAACATCTATGTTCATTTCTAAAGTTGTCACAAGGCGTTCCTGTCACATTACGTATTGATTTCACCCGAGAAACCTCCATTCTCCCTTTCATAATAACTTTTACTCTCTGCCCGAAGGCTTTATAGCTGGCTGCTTGGCGAATTTTATTGTCAAACTCACTGCTGCAAAAAAAAAACAAGATCACTAGAAAGGATAGTTACCAGTATATAGAACCTGTAAAGTTAATAGTATATCATGTTAAAATGCTTTTTTTTTCTACCTTTACCACACTGGTTGCTCGTTATTATCCAACGTAATTACTCTTGTTAAAATATTTGCATTTAATTGAGCGAAAGGCGTTATTTATATAAGAATAAAATGTTCATTAAAAGTTTTGGTTTTTGTCCGCCTCGTAGCATAGTGGTTGAGTGTTTGGCTGCCGTGCAGGAGGTCGCTGGTTTGATTCCCGTGAGGGGGTTCGTTTATTTCAAGCGTCAGACTGATCATCTGCCCTTCATGCAATAAAAATGATCAAGATACACTGCACTTGGTGTACCGATGCAGTGCCCTTAGTAGAAGCCTTTGCATATTACATTTACATGTGCTAAGATTATATTTATTTAAGAACCCAGTTGGAGACAATAACCTTTATAAATGGTAAGAATATAAGATTCTGGTGAGAGAAATTTGCAAAAATGAGTGTCTTTCGAAAGCAGATGTCGTTTTAAAATTTAATCGTTGTATTGTTATTCATATTTCATGTATTATACCTTGGACTGGTACTGAAGCGTAAGACTGATCATATTTCCAAATTATCATGATTCACCTGCCCTATGCACCACTGGGTGCGGATAAGGGAGAGTAGTAGTAATAGTAAACTGTGTGAACTAATGTTAAAACATATTCACATCCTGATTAGGACCAAATTTTTTTTGCATTACACTTTTTATAAATATGAGCATCAACAGAAATTACATCCTATCATTGGTTGGGTTAAGTGTTCACTTGACAAACTTGATTCAACAAAGTGCAAGGATTTTGGTAATAATTAATTTTGTTTGCAATAAATCTAATTATATTTAACCAAGGATAGTCCGTATCGTCATTCTTAAAGCGGCTAATTATAATTTTGTTTGATTAAAAACACAAATAACAAGTTCTATAATTACCTGTGTCGAATATTGGCATTTTGTTTTGATTTGCTAATTAAATATTTAAGTATTACATGTTATAAGTTGTTTTTACTTTATTGAATATATATAAATATGGCTCAGTTGCGTCAGCTCTATGATGATCCTCAGATCGAAGTTCCACTTCGCCAATACTTGATTCATATTTACTTTAGGTTCAAATATTTTAAAATTATTTAAATTAAACCACATGTTGGTATGTCGATTATCAATATTTTTCGAAATTCATTTATGTAAAAAAAACTTGAAATATTTTTACGTTTGCTATGTATATTAATCTAAAAACACGGCGATGTTGCTGTATTCACAGTGGTTTTGTTTGATAATGTCCCAAAAAGGCGAAACAACATTCACAATTCGTAAACATCTAGATTATTTCATGTGTGATACCTTGGATTGGTACTGAGACGTAAGGCTGATCATATTACCTTCATGTAATAAACTAATCAATAATCACTGCACTTGGTGTACAGATGCAGTGCCCTATGCACCATTGGGTGCGGATGAGGGAAAGTAGTGGTAGAATAGTACAATTTGACTGCATTAGCTTCAGTATAAATTTGTATGCAATTCCCTTAAATTAATTTGAAATATAAATATGACAGCTGAATTTCGAACCACGGATTTCGGAGATATCGTTCATCTCTTTTCTGACATATTTAACCGTATTGCGTAGAAAGAGACGCTTTATGATTATCGAGTTGGTAGATTTGGTAAAATGTGTTCCGCACTTGGAGTAAATGCTTATATTATTCTTGTTTATATATTCAATAAATTTAATGGTAAAAAATTACAAAAAGTTGCAACCCGTTCACATTTATTTGATATTTCTAAAATGTATTTATAGTCCCGGAATACCTATAAGCCAAGAATGTCTATGAGACATTTTTTGCTACAAAAATTGTATTGAAAGAAGTACCTACATATTTCCTATGATTAGATATTTCGATCCAATGCAATGACCTAGGTATTGTCATAACTGTCGCAATATTTTAGTAATTTCATTCAATTAAATACGAATATTAGGTTCTATTTTAGATATGAAAAATATTAAAAGGGATAGGTACCATAAAAGGCTCTATTGATTGTAAAAAATCACTCATTCCTCGATTAACCTATAATAGTGGTATAATTATCACCTCTTGATTAATTCAATTTATTTACACGATTTTTTCAATAACGGTTTAAAGTTTAAATAAAATATCACGTGTTTTAATAAGTGAAGAATTTTTTTACCTTTTCTTTCCCTGAAGTCCTCAGCAAGAACTTCAACTTCTGTCTCTTCTCCAGCATCTTCCTGGAGATATCCTCCAAGTCCTTGCCCCTGGCCGGTCCAGTATACACCAGGTGAGTGCACCCACAGATGTCCACATCTTCCACGGCTCTTCTCCCCTCGTAGTAACACACCAACTTGGCGGTGCCCTGCGGCGTCGAGGGACACTTGCTCGACGATGCCAGAATTGCGAAACTAGCCAAGACCAGTAGCGTCCAGAACATCTTAGAAACCCACATTTTTATTTGAACTAACAAACGCGACTGAAAACGACAGCTTGACGTCTTTTAAAGGAGCATTCCTTTGATCGCCTAAACCCACAGCCGGATTTTTAAATATTTTTTAAACAGTATCTAGCACTTTTTTCGTAAAGTTTTTGGCAATTATTTTAACCGATTTATCTTGTTTAAGAGTATGCCTTATTGATTCAAGTGTTTTTGCGGCGCTGGCGTTAATTTTATTTATTTTTCAGGTGTTTTGGTGGTGGTTTTGTGGTCCGGACGCGAGGACCACTAGCGGACTTGTGAGAGTGCTCTGTATGGCGCTGAGCAGCTAGAGTGTTGCCTATCCACCCTACTCCCGTGCGTGATCTTGTTGCGGAGGTAATGGTTACACTCACTCGCGGAGGCTGTACCGCACCGCAGCCTGCAGGGCTGGCCGAAAAAAGAAAAAAATATATGTATTTACCTTAAATAAACTTTCATCATTTATAATATTATACTTTCATCCATTCTAAAAATTAACGTTGTTGAAAAATCGTAGTTAGCTAACGCATATAAAAAATTTTATTGTCCAGACTCGTTATAAACATATATTTTTCTTTGGTTAAATGGTAGGTAGGTACCTACTAGTTTTTCTTCACGAGTTTACTGGAAAAATGTTAAAAAAAAAATAATTTTACAACAGTCGTTTTTGTAATGTTTTAATCAATAACATTTTAATGGTATTTGACTAAAAATCGCTTGACATTTTAAACATTTAAAACATCATACGTTTTATTATACATTAATTACTAATTTTTCATATTCATTCTATCATGGCGAATAAATCGAAGTAAAAATAATTGCGATTTTAATAACTACCTACTTAATAATAATAACATAATCAACTTTTTGTTTGAAAAGATAGGTATTTATTATTATATTTATACCAGGACCCAGATTACCAACTTATATACATCTGTATTATGTATTACGCGTATATGAAGGTAATTGGTAAAATCTCTTTGTTAATTAAACCGATTACCGTCATATACGCGTCACAACTGCGATATAGACTAAGATATCGGTAATGTGTGGGCCCTTGAGAGGGCAACATACAGAAAAAATTTATAATAATTTATTATTAATAATTTTGTTTTTGCCGCGATATTAAATATTGAAGTGGCAACCCTGTCAGTATGTAGATCAGCTACAATTCGCTGGTCAGATTATGCTCCTATTACGTCACACGCCCAGTGGAAGGGGGGACCTCCAAATAATAATAATAACAATCACAACAGCCGGCCCTGGAGACCCGGGGTACAATATTCAAATTTTTGTCTGAATTTTACATCACTTCTAACCGTATAACGGCTGAACATTTTAAAAATAAGCCATTTTTTTCAACAGAAAAATAAACAACATTTTGAATGTTACAAATACTTGTAGACAAATTACTGGATTGTTTCCAGGGATATAAATAATATCTGATATTAGCCCAGCATGGGTATAATCCAGTAATTTGTCTACAAGTATTTGTACACATTCAAAATGTTGTTAAAAGATTTACTGGTTAAAAGCAAATAAAAATTAGAGAGACATTTTCAGGCGTCCTCTAGTAAGTAATTAAGTTCGGATGAGCCTTACCTACTCCAATAAAGATTGATTGCCAAAAATGCTTAACAATCTTCTCAACAGATGTCACCAGTGAGAAAAACACTTGTAATGTGAAACGTGGCAAGATAATTCATACTAATAGAAGTTCCGAAATTTGTCATGTATGGTTCAGCTGATAGGCGGAATGGGAAATGTTGACACTTTAACCCAGCCAATGATAGGTTATAGGGCCTGTAGACGCCTAGATAATCCACATTCGTTTCCAGAGTTTCTCTGTCTCTGTTGGGATATCAATAATATCAGAAAAATAAACATTTGAGTACTGATACATTTACTCAAATATTTCAATTCCGGGGCTGTTTTTCCGGCTGATATAACTGTGCCATAACTGTGTTGTTCTGGAGTGGAATTCGGGGATGCTGGAGTGCCTTTAAGTGAACGTGAAAACCAAAACTTTTTGTGGAAGTAGAAAAATAAACAAATTAATTACAAGATCATCGATTTAATCCGTTTATTAATCGGATGATTAATAACAAAGATACAATAATTTAAAGTTCGTTTTTTTTTAGATTTTAATGATTGTATCTCGCTTATTAATTATCCGATTTACGAACGGATTGCACTTATGACTTTGTGATACTTCCCTTTATTTTTCTGTTTTCACAGATTTTTTTTGTTTACAAGCCCATTTAAGATCGTAATTTTTTTCAAAAAATATAAGATAAACAAATAAGTTTTTTTTAATTTGGCCTTTACCGACTCGATAATTTGAACATACTTATAACAAACACGATTTATTACAATCAAACAAATAAGTAGGTACTTGGTTTGCTAATTTTAAAACATTAATCAAGAGATAAAAAAAGTAAATACCTAATTATTACACTTGTCTCAAAATCGCTTTTTTTTAAAATTTACACATTTCAGGCACTTAAAGACTATGACTGTTCAATTTTAGATAATTTATATAATTTATTACGAGTACATTCTGATCCAAAAAAAAAAAATAAAGTAATTTAATACCCCTATGGTCATTCATTGGTTAAGATTCTAGTGCACATAATAAGAGCAAGTTGCAAGTTCCTTATATGAGGTCACGTGACCACATACCACTGGCCAGTAACTGCACAAAACCGTGGCCAATAACTGCCATCGTGATATCAACAACTTATAACAATTACTATGACCAATAACTGTGTCCTTTCACGAAAGTGTTTACCCGCAATTTTTTTCCTTCTCTCAGATCGAAATTCGAATATTACTACTACTACTACTATCCCTTTTCCACACCCAATGGTGCATAGGGCACTGCATTGGTACACCAAGTGCAGTGTATCATGATCATTTTAATACATGAAGATAAGGTGATCAGCCTTACGCTTCAGAACCAGTCCAAGGTATCACACATGAAATATTGATATGAAAATCACATATACATCAAGATTTCATGTTGACCCCCATCGGGAATCGAACCCGCGACCTCATGCGGGGTAGCCAAATGCGCTACTAATATTTATTTATTTATTTGGACTTGTACATAGTGTTTTTAAAAAATATATATATATTAATAATGTTCCCTCACTGGGATAACCCGTGCCGAGGGAAACATTTTACATTGTTTATAATGGGTATATTCTACATACAATCTTAATTTAAGTAACCAAACATCAATACATTTTTTAAATTTTTTTTTTTTAAAAATCATACACTTAAAAGTAAGTATGTGGTCTAAATTTAAAATCAAGTACCCCCTGACTATCTACTTGGCCTGATCCATTCCTCCAATATCCCACGAGGTGGACCATACAATTCGAATGATACAAGAATAATTATTTTCCACTAGGGATTTAATAATGAATATTAGGCTAGAATCCACCGTCCGTGCGCCGAGTAGCTGCAGGACAAGGGTAAAAAGAAGCGAAGTCATCATCATCATCATCATATCATACCACAAATTGCCTCCAGGCCAAACGATCGGCCGCCAGTTCCCGTGCATCCTACCAAGTCAAGTCCACGTCCCGCAGCTCTGACGCTAACTGCCGGCAAATTGTCTTGCACTTGATGAGCCAACGCAGTGCCCTAAGCACCATTGGATGCGGATGAGGGAAAGTAGTAGTTGTATATTGTATAGTCACTCGTAAAATAATAAAAAATTGTAGTAATTTATTTTCAAATCGATCACTGTCAATTTTAGTGTCGGAATGTATGTTGTGTCATTGTAAATTTACAGGGTTATATTTTTTTCTCCGTATTTACACTTAAAGCAATAAAAAACAATCAAAATATATTTATGGATTTAGTTCAAGATTAGACTCCCAAATAAATAGAATATTGTTCGATATTTCTTGCTAATCGATCGATAAAGCGAAATCTGTACGGAATATTGAATGGTCGGCGTGACGTTTGGCTGACCTGACAGTTAATGTTTTTATGTAGATATTGACATATTACTAGATACTACTGCCACTTTCCCTTATCCGCATCCAATGGTGCATAGGGCACTGCATTGGTACACCAAGTGCGGTGAATCTGGATCATTTCTTACATGAAGGCGTAAGGTATTACGTTTTCAGAGTTGAGCGCTTTTCCTCCAATACAGGGTATTACAATCCTCTCTCTCGTATGTGCAAAGAGTACAATGTTAAACACAGGGACAGCACTGAAGGTACAGATGGGACATCTTCGGAAGCTCCGTAGACGGGTTCAAGAAAAGGTTGTTCTTGAGATATTTGTGATCACTCTTGCTTTTATATTTACTTAAGGCCTTAGTCCCAAATTTCTATGCATAAATTCGTCACCTTTTTTAGGGAAAATTACTATCACCAGATGTCTCTAAGCATAAACATTTTTAGTGAGTCAGAATATACGTACTACCTAAACTTTAAACCAATCAGACCATGCCACTTTACGCACACATTTGAATAACTTCATATTACACGTTTATGCGTTAGTATTAGCTAAACTTTGAACCAATCAGGCCTATTACTGTCACGCACACATTTAAATAAACTTCGTATTACACATATTATTTGTTTATGTGTTAGTATTGGCTTCGGATAAGTACAGGATGCGTAAGAAATTAATATACATTGATGATTTTGTAGAGTATTTTTGTAAAATAAAAAATACAAGAATACTAATGTTATTTCTAAGAATCCCGGTTTATTTATATGTACGTACTCACTACGACAATTTCATTTATTATTTGACGTGCCGTAATAAGTTTTGTCTTTTAATTGGTTAATTATTTTACTTTTAATAAAATGTATTAATTGTTTTATAGAATAATTAATAAGTAAATAAGTTTAATCAAAAAGAAAAATGTTTATTGAGTGTCAAAATGTATCACTTTTTTTCTTATTATCATATAAATATTACTAAATACAGTATATCTACCATACATTAAAAACGAAATTCCGGATCCCGAACATAGCCGTTTTCAATATTTACTTTCTCTCTGTGTCGATGTGATGGAAAAAAATAGTTTTAGAAACAAATAGATATCACATTGATGTCATGAAAAGTGCCGATATAAGACCTCACTCTATACGTAAGAATGTAGAGGAAGCAAAGGAAGTCTGTCAGGGCAGAGTGGTATGACGTTCTATCCTCTCTGCCTACCCCCTAACGGGGAAATGGCGTGATGGTTAGTTAGTTAGTTAACTACATATTTTCAATAAGAGCATAATTATTATTGTAACCTTCAGTTTATTTTTATGCAAATAAAAAATTAACCCCTTATGTATGGAAGCGAAGCATGGAGTTGGAAAAATAAGGATGAAAGTAAATTGAATGCAGTTGAAATGCGATCTCTCAGGCGAATGTGTGGTAAAACTATGTATGATAGGTGCACTAATGTTGAAATTAGAGCAGAATGCAAGGCTGAGATAAGCATTATCGACAAAATTAAGAAAGGTCTTTTACGTTGGTTCGGTCATGTAGAGCGAATGGATGATGAAAGAACATCTAAAAAAATATATGATGCAACTGTGCCTGGATGTAGAAGTCGAGGAAGGCCGAGAAAGACATGGCATGATCAAGTAAAACAAGTGCTTGAAAGTGGGCATGTAAGAAGTCGGAATAATCGACGTGCGTGCATGAGAAGATGTATGAATGTGGAGGAAGCAAGAGAAGTGTGCCAGGACAGAGTGGTGTGGCGTTCTATCCTCTCTGCCTACCCTTCGGGGAAATGGCGTGATGGTTAGTTAGTTAGTTAGTTAAAAAATTAATGTACTATTTTTTGTTGATTGCGTTATTATTTATTTTAAAGAACTCCTAAAATTTTTTTTTCATTCAAACTCGATTGTGATAATGAAATAGAACCAAAATCGAATTTGACGTAGGTAGTTTAAGTACAATACATTTTTGACCATCCTGTTTCCATCCAACAAAGTATGAACATTTTCATTTTACTAATATCCGTATACTAAAATTTGCCACATTTTAAAAAGGTAAATTCTATTTACATGCTTATATTTTGTTTTCCGTTAGTAAAAAATATACCTTTTGACGCGGGACGCGGGACTGATAATATATAGAATATTGACGATAAACTGACAAAAACGGAGATGGTCTATTTGTTTGTACCTACTTGTTTGAAATAAATCCGGATTATTATTACTATTCTGGTTAATTTATAGAGCGCCGTTTCGTATAAATAAACTTCAAGGCCACACCACTCTGTCCTGGCATACTTCTCTTGCTTCCTCCACATTCATACATTTTCTCATGCACGCACGTCGCACATCGATTATTCCGACTTCTTACATGCCCACTTTCAAGCACTTGTTTTACTTGATCATGCCATGTCTTTCTCGGCCTTCCTCGACTTCTACATCCAGGCACAGTCGCATCATATATTTTTTTAGCCGTTCTTTCATCATCCATTCGCTCTACATGACCGAACCAACGTAAAATACCTTACTTAATTTTGTCGATAATGCTATCTCAGCCTTGCATTCTACTCTAATTTCAACATTAGTGCACCTATCATGCATAGTTTTACCACACATTCGCCTGAGAGATCGCATTTCAACTGCATTCAATCTACTTTCATACTACTTTCCCTTATCCGCACCCAATGGTGCATAGGGCACTTCATTGGTACAAGTGCAGTGTCTCATGATCATTTTATTACATGAAGGTAGGATGATCAGTCTTACGCGTCAGTATAGGTCGCGTCATGTAAAAAGAACTCTGGCGGTCAAGCTGCGCACTAGCGAATTAGGCGATTATCGGTCTTATTTGCGACGCGGGGTATCACACATGAAATATAAATATGAAAATCACATTTAAATAAATATTTCCTACGGGAATCGAACCCGCGACCTCATGCGCGGTAGCCAAATGCACTACCACTACGCTACGAGGCGGACACAGAAGATGGAATAATAATAATAATCATAATTATTATTATTATTCAGTCTTCTGGAGTGTTGTTTTGCTCGATATTTACTAGGCTAGGCTAGGCTACAAATGGAAACTCAGTGTTTAGCAAATTTTACGTTTATACAAAAAAGCCAAATTTACTTTTAGCAATGAATGTTGGTGATGTGTAAACAAAACAACCCTTTTTAAATACAAACCTACAAATTTCACAAGAGATACGAGTTTGTAACGCAGGTAGCATTTTTATCGGCCGAAATATTTTTCTTGTTTTTTAATAAAATAAGCTATTAAAATATAATTAAATATGTATTTGGTGAATTATTCTATGAAATGATTACTATTTAGACATATCCAGTATATCTCCAATACAAAATAATATGATTTTGTCATCAAAAACTGTATTAGTATGTCACCAGCGTGACGAGCGTGGAGACACGTCCTTCCTAGCAGAATCTCAACTGCCGACTGACGCCGTGCGCGCAATAAATGAAGCAATCGCCGTCTTGCAGTCTTTCAATAATTAAATATTAAATTATTATGGTACACCTAAGTTTTTTTTTCGCCACAGAGTTAGATAAACGTACTATCTTTAATTCGCGGTATAAATTATTTCTTAAAACACAGGTTACCGTGCTACCGAATGTACCTAAAAAGTGTGTTGATTTTGTATGGGAACAGAATGGGACTAGAGCCTTAATCATTGTGTGTATGTCACATTTTCATAAATATTACGTTTTGGTCATTCGATTAAGCACGATGTGAACAATTTTAATGGGCAATTGGTCTACCTAGGTATATTTTTATATATATTTTTGTGTATTATATTTAGTATCCTTTTGTCTGTTATTGTTCCTAACCAAATAAAATAAAATAAAATTTATCTACATTGATATATTAGATGCTTTCAAAAAAGTTAAGAACAAATAACTTATTTACATTATTAGCTATACAGAGTGTAACAAAACTCGATGTACAAGCGGGAAACCAGTGAATCTACATCATATTTGGAGTTGATTTTGTAATATGACTTTTTAATCAGAGAACAAAAAAAAATTTTTTTCTTCTCACAAAAGTTTTCATAAGTATGGCAGATTAAGTAAAATTGCTCAAATTCTAATTAAAACTTCGTACTCAATTTTCTCGAAAACTAAGGGTCAAATAAAAAAAAATTATTCAACAAAATCGACTCCAAATATTAGGTAGATTCACTGGTTTCCCGCTTGTACATTGAGTTTGGAAACACCCTGTATTAACAATTTCCTGTGTGAAAACACACGAAATATACATAATAAGCGTGTCTTTTAACAGACTGCAAATTACCCCGTCACTGTAGCGCGAGTGGTATGTTTGCTACTGCACGTATACCACACTGGGATGGGCTACTGAGACACCGAGTTGCAGGCTTTCGGGAGAGGCTGATGAAAAGCTCCAACCTCATCATCAGCACAACAGCTTGTGCAACACAGGTGGGAATTGGACATGTGGCAGCATTGGAGTGTAATGTTGTGTGTCCAAACACCAGTGAACTGACATTTTTTTTCTTTTCTTAAAATTACAACTCTTATTTTTAGTTTTATTATTTTTTATTGTAATTAATGATTAGTTAAGTTATGAAATATATATGTATTGTATTCTACCTATGCTATGGCTAACTAAGTATTGCACTAACTGCTTAGTTATGCTGGAAATAAACACTATTATTATTATTATTATTATTATTTATTATTATTATTATTATTATTACTGTCCAGTTTTCTGAACAATAAACTAAACAGTTTTCGGGCCCGTATAAAGTGCGCGTTAGGCATCTTGGCGTTTGCGGTGAATTAATCTAGATCCCTATATAGGTCATAAAAACATACATGTGTGATAGTGTGTATGCTAACCACAAGCTTAATATTATTCAATTTTCAATGAAATCGAGAATTAACCACTAAACCACCGGTCACGGAACCTACGTCACTAACTGGACCAGACTTGCCCCAGTTTCCGCCGTGACGCAACGGACAATAGTCTCCGCTCGTGTGGGGCTGTACTCCTGTATCGTCGGCGTACATGGGCGGCAGGTGAGGAGTATACAGTATACATCCAGAGACTAACCACTAAACCACCGGTCACGGAACCTACGTCACTAACTGGACCAGACTTGCCCCAGTTTCCGCCGTGACGCAACGGACAATAGTCTCCGCTCGTGTGGGGCTGTACTCCTGTATCGTCGGCGTACATGGGCGGCAGGTGAGGAGTATACAGTATACATCCAGAGACTAACCACTAAACCACCGGTCACGGAACCTACGTCACTAACTGGACCAGACTTGCCCCAGTTTCCGCCGTGACGCAACGGACAATAGTCTCCGCTCGTGTGGGGCTGTACTCCTGTATCGTCGGCGTACATGGGCGGCAGGTGAGGAGTATACAGTATACATCCAGAGACTAACCACTAAACCACCGGTCACGGAACCTACGTCACTAACTGGACCAGACTTGCCCCAGTTTCCGCCGTGACGCAACGGACACAATAGTCTCCGCTCGTGTGGGGCTGTACTCCTGTATCGTCGTACATGGGCGGCAGGTGAGGAGTATACAGTATATACATCCAGAGACTAACCACTAAACCCACGGTCACGGAACCTACGTCACTAACTGGACCAGACTTGCCCCAGTTTCCGCCGTGACGCAACGGACAATAGTCTCCGCTCGTGTGGGGCTGTACTCCTGTATCGTCGGCGTACATGGGCGGCAGGTGAGGAGTATACAGTATACATCCAGAGACTAACCACTAAACCACCGGTCACGGAACCTACGTCACTAACTGGACCAGACTTGCCCCAGTTTCCGCCGTGACGCAACGGACAATAGTCTCCGCTCGTGTGGGGCTGTACTCCTGTATCGTCGGCGTACATGGGCGGCAGGTGAGGAGTATACAGTATACATCAGAGGACTAACCACTAAACCACCGGTCACGGAACCTACGTCACTAACTGGACCAGACTTGCCCCCCAGTTTCCGCCGTGACGCAACGGACAATAGTCTCCGTCTCCGTGTGGGGCTGTACTCCTGTATCGTCGGCGTACATGGGCGGCAGGTGAGGAGTATACAGTATACATCCAGAGACTAACCACTAAACCACCGGTCACGGAACCTACGTCACTAACTGGACCAGACTTGCCCCAGTTTCCGCCGTGACGCAACGGACAATAGTCTCCGCTCGTGTGGGGCTGTACTCCTGTATCGTCGGCGTACATGGGCGGCAGGTGAGGAGTATACAGTATACATCCAGAGACTAACCACTAAACCACCGGTCACGGAACCTACGTCACTAACTGGACCAGACTTGCCCCAGTTTCCGCCGTGACGCAACGGACAATAGTCTCCGCTCGTGTGGGGCTGTACTCCTGTATCGTCGGCGTACATGGGCGGCAGGTGAGGAGTATACAGTATACATCCAGAGACTAACCACTAAACCACCGGTCACGGAACCTACGTCACTAACTGGACCAGACTTGCCCCAGTTTCCGCGCCGTGACGCAACGGACAATAGTCTCCGCTCGTGTGGGGCTGTACTCCTGTATCGTCGGCGTACATGGGCGGCAGGTGAGGAGTATACAGTATACATCCAGAGACTAACCACTAAACCACCGGTCACGGAACCTACGTCACTAACTGGACCAGACTTGCCCCAGTTTCCGCCGTGACGCAACGGACAATAGTCTCCGCTCGTGTGGGGCTGTACTCCTGTATCGTCGGCGTACATGGGCGGCAGGTGAGGAGTATACAGTATACATCCAGAGACTAACCACTAAACCACCGGTCACGGAACCTACGTCCTACGTCACTAACTGGACCAGACTTGCCCCAGTTTCCGCCGTGACGCAACGGACAATATAGTCTCCGCTCGTGTGGGCTGTACTCCTGTATCGTCGGCGTACATGGGCGGCAGGTGAGGAGTATACAGTATACATCCAGAGACTAACCACTAAACCACCGTCACGGAACCTACGTCACTAACTGGACCAGACTTGCCCCAGTTTCCGCCGTGACGCAACGGACAATAGTCTCCGCTCGTGTGGGGGCTGTACTCCTGTATCGTCGGCGTACATGGGCGGCAGGTGAGGAGTATACAGTATACATCCAGAGACTAACCACTAAACCACGGTCACGGAACCTACGTCACTAACTGGACCAGACTTGCCCCAGTTTCCGCCGTGACGCAACGGACAATAGTCTCCGCTCGTGTGGGGCTGTACTCCTGTATCGTCGGCGTACATGGGCGGCAGGTGAGGAGTATACAGTATACATCCAGAGACTAACCACTAAACCACCGGTCACGGAACCTACGTCACTAACTGGACCAGACTTGCCCCAGTTTCCGCCGTGACGCAACGGACAATAGTCTCCGCTCGTGTGGGGCTGTACTCCTGTATCGTCGGCGTACATGGGCGGCAGGTGAGGAGTATACAGTATACATCCAGAGACTAACCACTAAACCACCGGTCACGGAACCTACGTCACTAACTGAACCAGACTTGCCCCAGTTTCCGCCGTGACGCAACGGACAATAGTCTCCGCTCGTGTGGGGCTGTACTCCTGTATCGTCGGCGTACATGGGCGGCAGGTGAGGAGTATACAGTATACATCCAGAGACTAACCACTAAACCACCGGTCACGGAACCTACGTCACTAACTGGACCAGACTTGCCCCAGTTTCCGCCGTGACGCAACGGACAATAGTCTCCGCTCGTGTGTGGGGCTGTACTCCTGTATCGTCGGCGTACATGGGCGGCAGGTGAGGAGTATACAGTATACATCCAGAGACTAACCACTAAACCACCGGTCACGGAACCTACGTCACTAACTGGACCAGACTTGCCCCAGTTTCCGCCGTGACGCAACGGACAATAGTCTCCGCTCGTGTGGGGCTGTACTCCTGTATCGTCGGCGTACATGGGCGGCAGGCGAGGAGTATACAGTACGAGGAGTATACAGTATACATCCAGAGACTAACCACTAAACCACCGGTCACGGAACCTACGTCACTAACTGGACCAGACTTGCCCCAGTTTCCGCCGTGACGCAACGGACAATAGTCTCCGCTCGTGTGGGGCTGTACTCCTGTATCGTCGGCGTACATGGGCGCAGGTGAGGAGTATGCAGTATACACCCAGAGACTAACCACTTAACCACCGTCACGGAATCTACGTCACTAACTAGACCAGACTTTTGGGAGTTTTATCGCTGTCGGGGTCACCACTTTTGAGTTTAAGCAACCTTCAGCTGGAGCTTTGGTTGTCACCAGGATGGTTTGGTAAGGTTTTCATCTGACTTCATATCATGCTGATGAGTGCAGTGATGGTAGCGAGGCAGTTCGGTGGAGATCAAGTTGAATCGGCGGCTGGAGCGACGTTAGTAAGTGAAAAAACGGAGATGTAAGTTGAGTTACAAATGCTAGTTCTAGGAGACTAAATTCAGAACTGTATACGAGCCTTCCATAAGGTTGTCTACGTCAGAGAAGATATTGCATCTTGGCTTGGGTGACGAAGATTAGCGATTCTCCGACTTTGGAGTAAAATTGCGTAGAAAGTAAATTAATATTATGCTGTTCCGACCCTCTCCATGAGTATTTATACCACAGCAGATCTATGTTTTATGGTGGGAAAAAAGAGGCAAGTCCAAAGACTACTACTTTCCTTATCTGCACCTGATGGTGCATAGAGCACTGCATTGGTACATCAAGTGTAGTATATCATGATCATATTTTACATGAAGGTAGGGTTAAGAGAAAAAAGTAAGTCACATTACATATTTTTATGTCTAAAACTAAATATTTCATATTGACCCAAAGTTCTATGCTGCCCTTATTTTCTGCAAATTGTCGTTGCGCCTGCAAAATCGGCAAAACTTTTTTTACAAATATTATTTTAATTAATATTCTATGTTTATTATGTATTCTATTGTTATAATACTAATCCAAGATATAGTCCTATTTTTTGTTTGTTTGTTTTGTAATAAATGAAAGGTATTTTTTAATAAACCTGTTTTTCGTTTTTCTGAAAAATTCTATTTATTTACATAACGGAATTTGCAGGCGCTACGACGAAATTTAGAAAACTTGACATACCTAGATGAATTTCGTTTGGACGACCAGTTCTCACAAGCAACATTTTTTAATATACTTCGTTTAATAAAAAAAAATCGTTTAATAAATTAAATACCTACCCACGCCACTGCAAAAAGCTTTTAGGTGCCGCGCTGTTAGTGCGCAATATATTATTATTATGTAGTGCGCAGTGAGCAGTGCGCAGTGGGCGAAGGAAAGCGCAAGGCTACTCGGCTATCGGCTAATAAAATAGGTGACCTTTCCCTGTCTGCCTCCGAATATTAAAGGGGAGTAAAAGTTGGCGTTCCAAACTCTATTTTTATTTAATGGTTCTAGATATGTAAGAAGTCATATTACTTTCGATATTGCGAAACTTTGCTTGACTGTATAAAAAATGTGGTAAGGTTTTATTCAAGCCATAATACTCTTGTTTTAAAAACAGTCTTGTTCACTGTATTTTTTATCGACACAGAAATGACCCTTTTCATTACAATTTTCATTTTATAAATTGCGGACTCGGTTTAACGTACAAACATAATAATATAATTAAAACTAATAATTAACAATAACATGCCTGCCATCCATATTATTATGTATCCGCAGGTAGCTTTAAACAGTTAAAAGAATCTACTTATAGCGTAAATAAATATTTGTCATCTTAAGTCTGTAAGTTTTTGAGTCTCCAGTATATTATTTGTTATATGGGGTATTAAACATATCTAAGCTATTAAATTTTTCATCAAACGCCTTACAAATTCGAGGAATCGTAGAATTATTTCTTTGATTTGTTTTAACTTTAGGTATGTGAAAAAGTTTAGGCAATAAAGTAAAATGTGTTTTCACTGTGTATCTATAAAAAAATCATTGATGATCAGAACATTGTCACGACGATTTATATAAAATTATTACACGTTACACACGTCGCGTCGTAAATGTAAACGTGGCCTAATACAAAAGAAGATGTTTACAGGAACATTGTCCAAATAAATGCCACGCTAAGAAATTTTAGATTAACATATATCACGTGCCTCAAGTATTTTTCATACATTTTCACGTTACAAACCAGAATATATTTAATAAATCAAATACTATTTTTTTATGAAAATAGTGACCACACAATCGGTGCCAGCTATTAATGAATTCAAGCGATCATTAATCTAAAATTTATTTTAATTAAATACAGGTATTTTTCACTGGAAACAATTTTCAAAATATAATAAATGCCAGCAGGAACTATTTTTCATTGCATTTTTTTAAATTTCTTATAAAGAAAATATTTTATAATGTTTTCCTAATGCGCACATTCATTTGATCCAACATTTTCAATAAGACAATAAGAATAATTTATCTTTTTTCAAACTATCAGCAAGAATTTTTTCTAACATTATCTTAAGACCAGCAGGAATTATTTTTCTAACATTTTCCTAATGCCAGCAAGAATATTTTCTAACATTTTCCTAATGCCAGCAAGAAGATTTTTCTAACATTTTCCTAATGCCAGCAAGAATATTTTTTATACATTTTCCTAATGTCAGCAAGAAGATTTTTTTAACATTTTCCTAATGCCAGCAAGAATATTTTTTCTAACATTTTCCTAATGCCAGCAAGAATATTTTTCTAACATTTTCTAAAGACCAGCAAGAAGATTTTTCTAACATTTTCCTAATGCCAGCAAGAAATATTTTTCCTAACATTTTCCTAAGATCCAGCAAAAAGATTTTTCTAACATTTTCCTAATTGCCCAGCAAGAATAATTTTTCTAACATTTTCCTAAGAATCATGCAGGAAGATTTTTCTAACATTTTCCTAATGCCAGCAAGAATATTTTTCTAACATTTTCCTAATGCCAGCAAGAAGATTTTTCTAACATTTTCCTAATGCCAGCAAGAATATTTTTCTAACATTTTCCTAATGCCAGCAAGAATGATTTTTTTCTAACATTTTCCTAATGCCAGCAATCGAAGATTGTGTTTTAACCTTTTCTAGTTTTAGCAAGCGAATAGCATGATATAGCTTAAATACATATGTTCGGCTTAATGGATCCGAGATCAAGAAGATTTTTATAATACAATTTCCTAATGCCACAAAGGGGGGGGATTTTAATATATTCATTTTCCTATGCCAGCGCACAGAATATTTTTTCCATCATTTTCCTAAAGTGCCAGCAAGAGGCGATTTTATAACTTTTCCCGGGAATGTTCAGCACAATGAAATATTTTTATAGACATTTTCCTAATGTCAGCCAAGATATATTTTTCTATACATTTTCTTTGAATGCCAGCAAGAATATTTTTCCTTTCATTTTACATAATGCCAGCAAGAAGATTTTTATAAACATTTTCTCCTAATGGCAGCAAGAAGATTTTATTATAACATTTTCCAAATTGCCAGCAAGTAGATTCTTTATAACACATTATTTCCTAATGCCAAGCAAGAAGATTTTTATAAATTTTTCTTATGTCCAGCAAGAAGATTTTTTTAATAACATTTCCTAATGCAGCTAGAAATTTTTTTCCTTCATTTTCCTACATGCCAGACAAAGAAGAAAGATGTTTTTTAACATTTTTCCTAAAGCCAGCGAAGAAGATTTTTGACAAGACATTCTCCTAATGCCCAGCAATAATATTTTTCCAGCTCATTTTTCCTAATGCCAGCCAAGAAGACCTGTTTTAACACTTCCTAATGACAGCAATTGATCGTTTCTCTAAGACCTTACAATAAGTCTACTTAATTTTGATTTGAGTGATAATTCGTAGATTTTTACTCATCTAATATGCTTTAATTAGCATTGTATATAATTTCGATTTTATAAGTCATGTAGGGGATAAAACTTCATCATTGGGGGATTAATCTCTATCGTAAAGTAATTACATTTCTAAAATGATTTAAAAACGTATGTCGTAACATTGGTTTATAATTTTTAATTTCTCCTAGAGCTACTAGTTATATTTGCTTAAATAATAATTTTTAACTATTTATACGTAATTCCGCCCCAAGTGCATAACTGAATTGTACACTAATTGCAGTTCTCATGATTGTTTTTTTCCATGAAATCGAGAATGATCCGACCTTATTTTCAACTGTTTCCAAGGTAAGTTTTTATTAATGTAAATAAGTATCATAACCCTGTTCAACAATATTTCATATTCCCTCTAATAAAATCAATACACGTCAAGACCTGATCATTTTTGCTTAACATTGAACAGGAAAGATCCAAATGTACTCGCAAATTCAAAATTCGACAGCTCTTGTACCTAATGTATAGTGCCGATATGATCCAGTTAGTGGCTTACCAAGCGGAAATAATTATTGTAATATAGGTAATATATTTATAAATGCTTCTTATGTGAACTCATATATGGAGTTTGAAATTAAAAATGCGGGCGTACATTATTTTCGAATTATATAAGTAGATATAAGTATTTAGGGTTTTCACAACAACAGCAAAATGTAAGTTTTATTCGGCAAAGCCTTTATGCCCAATCAGACTATTATACGATTAAATAAACATTGGGTACCTACTTAGGATTGATTTCACAACATAACAATCACTTTTATATTACAATTTTATATAATTATACTGTGTTTCATGTATATTCGAGTGCTTTTCCTGGTGAAACGGAATAGTTTATGCATTTTTTTACCAAATGGTCCTGATAAAAATTTATTATTTTGGAGAATCCAGAGGATGGCTGTTACTTAATATGGGTCCATAACATTAAGAATCGTGCTATAAAGTTATTGGGAACTCATTTTCAGGGTGCAGTGAATTTTTTAATAATCTTCTTATCTGTGATATTTCAAAATCCAAATACTTACGCGTGGTACGTACCGTACCTAATTTTTTATTAAAATAGTAGATATTATCAGCTTAATAATTTAGAAGTACGATTATAAGGGGTACCTTTAATTTTTCTCACAAGATAGCAGAGCAGCTTTTTTTCAGAAAGTGTATATGAATATTAGTTATTTAATTTTAAAAAAGCATTTGTTGGTGAAAATAGTTAGGATAATTGATAACCAAAATAGTATACTTTAATTTATTATAAAGAGTCTATTTTAATTATGATGTTTTTTGTTGACATAAGGGCTCGGTGGAATTCCATGATTTACCTTATTTGAAAATAACTACGATTCCACTATCCACTTATCGATTCGCCAAGGTTGGCGCTTTCCACCCTGTTGCGGGCGATGATTCATAGACTTAAAGTAAACATTTATCCAAAAACAGAGATACTGCATTTTTGGCATGGTATTTGCGACTATTTGGAAGAGCAGCCCCAAAATTAGAAATAATTTGTCGTACATTTAAATCCAAGAGCTCAAATGCTACATATTTTTATAAAATAAACATTTATGTCATAAAAAAGTTGATTATTAAGAGGTACTCCTACACATGTCTTCACAATACATTTCTAATGTTGAATATACGCGTCATAAAAATATTGGTAATTGAAGAAAAAAATTTGCCCCCAGGGCTTCTAAAAAATGCCGAGAAATCTCTTGGACATCTATGTCATCTAATCGGTAATATTAATGTAGATTACAATATATCCTAATTATACAATGATTAGTTTTTCTAATACTATGTGTAAAATAAAAAATTTTCAAATGTTTGTTGTAATCAAACTATTTATACTCCAATTCAATATTAAGTCTAATATTACTTGAACTGAGTGTTAAGTGCTTTGATAAATGAAATATGGACCAGTCCAAAAATATATACTTTATTGTTGGAATTAACTTCTTATGTAACGAAATTATTTTAAATGATTTTTGTTTATCATTCTTATAATCCCGATTAATTTATAAATATCATAAATCGCGATTCTCCCGGCTAATAAACAGGTCACCACGTATTATCGGTTGTATATGTCTATATTATAACCTAGTTTTGTTGTCCTAGTTTGATTGTAAGAATCGCATCTAAAATAGAGAAAAATGTACATAGCATCTCAACTATATTCAAATCAATACGATCCCCTTTTTATGCGCTTTGGAGACGGCCGTTTTTAAAGCAAGCGTTATTAAAAAAAAAATACAAGGAAACTTTTGAATTTCACTATTTTTAATTTTCGATAGTTTTCGAGAAAATTGAGTAATAAGTTGCAAATTATTAATAAATAATAATACACTTATACAAATTAATACTATTGTATTGAGGCAAAACGATCCTGCGGACGACGCTGCTTGACATTTCGCCGACAGTTTGGCGAGCCTGAGCTTGCCGGACGTGGCTACTTGACATTGGAGAATGCACCAGGATCTTTCGGCCCGATCGACTGGCCCGGAACTACTAATATGTGTGCATATCCATACACATCTCTTCACAGGAAGCGAGGATATGGCTTAAACAAGATTAATGATAGTTTTAACAATAATATGTAACCAATTTTACTTAATCTACTGGTACATATGAAGGAGCTTTAAAAAAAAGAACAAAAATTTCAAGCTCAGATGAAATAATCATGATCATTACACTTCGGACTCCAAATACTTATGTAGATACACCACGTTTTCAGGTTGGAATGGATACTAGACATGTATACTGAAAAAGAAAAAACATGTTACACCACTACACAGCGCTTAGTACAAAAATTGCCAAAAACCTTTTTTTCAAATTACCTATTCCTACCTGAGGCTTCTTTTAAATTTATAGATATAATAAAATAGTGTTTTAAAACATTTTCAAATATCTATTTGACATCTCCAAGACATCCAGTTTTTGCCTACAAGTATTGGACACACTCAAAATGTTGTTTATAAAAATTCAGCTGGTAAAAGTTATCAAGCATAACAAAATTGAAGATTCATCTTCAGGCGTTTCCTAGTAGGTGATATAATTCGGTAAGAATCTCACTTGCAATCATAAAAGGTAAGGTTTCTGCTAAAATGCCTTAGCAATTTTCTCAATGGATGACAGAGAGTGTTCACATGTGAAGCATCGCGCCATTTTACTGTTATTATTGCCAGATATGGATATCAAATACTAGGTGTAATGGGGGAATGTTGTAATACATCAAGTGGCCACTTAACCCAGCCAATGACAGGTCATAAGCCCTGGAAAAACGCCTAGATATCCATATTTCCCTTCCAAGTTTCTCGTCTCTGTTGAGAATGGTTCAAAGTGTTAATTATTAAGCCCCGTAATCGGGTGAAAACCAGTTTATATGGTCTACAAGAATTCTGGAAACTACAAAATGTTGTTATATTATCAAAATTTATATTAAAAACAAAAAAACATCGTGAATAAACTATCTAATAACCCTACTTTAATTAAATACATCGTCACAAAAACGGAGTTTAGTGTTTTTTTACGATAGTAAAGTCAATAGATTACAGTCAATTACTTATCTCACGAACTTCCGTAAAAATTAGATAAAAAACGTCATATTGCTACACAAAAACGAATTACACTTCCACGAGACAGAATTATTTTAAAGTGGTCAAAATTGTAAAGCCAGTTTTGAACTCTAATTTAAAACCAAATTTCATGCAAAACCCACATTTATTTCAATGTAAAAAAACCCTGATGAACAATGATTTTTGACCTGATTGCGAAAATTATTAAAGAATTTGTCGCCAACCAATGTCACTTATAAGAAATAGTGGCTAAACCAGGTTTTTGTGGATTAGATACAGCAATAACGATTATGCTGGAGCATAAATAGTGTGATCAGCTCAGAATACGATCTTAAACTCCAGGCATTGGGGAGCAACTGTTCCAGAGTTCCAAGTATCACGAGGATTGACTAATAGAAAAGTTAAGTAACATTTAAATTTGGCGGGCATTCTAATTTTAGCCCAGTCTACTTACCCCCAAAACTAAGCGTATGCCTTAACTAATTCGGATGTTTTTGATATAATTTTTTTATTTGGTTCAGTAATTTCTAGGGAAGGTTGCATCAAAACGTCCGGCATGAATAGGAGAGTGAGCTTAAGTCAGGAGCTTTCAAAAAAACTAGAAAAAAATGGTCTTTTTTTCGTTTCGTTTTTTGTATTTAATTCACTCAAAAAAACAACTGAAAAACGCGATATATTACACAAAGAAAACTTACCAAAATAATTTATCAGAAAAGTAAATAGAAAAAACTTTAAAATTCTATCAAATTGCGACTCTTTAAATTAAAAATATATTTTTGGATCTCTATACAGTTTTCGCTATATAATCTCATTTGAAAAAAGCCACATATTTTACTGTTTATTTCCTGTCCAACATCTTTTTGCATCGAGGGAACGGACGTCTACACGACCGTGAACCGTACCATCGCACGATAAAACAGCTCATCACTAAAATTGTAAAACATTAAATTAATACAAAATCAGTGTATTGCGTTTTTTTTTAAGTGCAAAAAATTATAGCTAAAGGTTAAAATTATTTTCAAGTGAGATGTGACATCAAATGCGCCATAGCCTAATTTACAATCGTTTAGTCGTAAACGAATGGGTTTAAATCAAGAGAAATATATTCTAAAAATCGACTCCAAATATTATAGTAGATTCACTGTTACTCGCTTAGTACATTCGAGTTTCTTGTTACATCCTTGTATATAATAAAATAGGAATTTAAGTACGAGAAATCTAACTTAAGTATTACTAATTTCCGTTATCTTCCCTTCCATGGTGCGACTATGGGCACTGTATCAAAAGACACGTTCCAAGAGCAGTGAAAGCCTGGTTTAATTTGTTTACATGGACGGCAAGCATGTTACTGATAGAGTCTATTAGTACAGTACCCAAAATACTTCTTAGTAAGTAAAACATTTTACATATATTTTCTCTACCTATTTCTTCAAGCGTGATATTCAGTAAGTATCGACATAGTAACTTGTGTTCGTAATTATAGTTAAGAAATTTTTCTTTTGAACACAATCATCATCATACACAATACAATCCGCCATCGCTGAGCCGAGCAATATGGACGATTCCCAACCTGAGAGAGCAAGCTCTTGTAAAATAGGCAAGCGTGGTTAAGGCTCTCGGCAGGCATACATAGTATATGCATTTTAGCCCAGCCGAAACGCATTCCGGACCGGATAGTATGTATTAGATGCAAGGGTTGCTGTGTCACCTTGTGTTCCTTACAAAGTCAAAACCACCGCACACCTAAATTCTCTTCTAAGACACCTATTCTTAAACTCCAGAAGTCTGCTTTCATTTGGGCCCTGTACCTCAATTCACAGATTGACTATCGAATCGTGTAATAAGCGACGTTGATAACGATTTCTCACCACGGATGTTGATCTAACAACGTTTCTTCCGCGATCACAATGGAACATCCGTTTACAAGTTATCGATCGGGATTATTAATTACCGCTTTAAATATGGAAAATTTGCCAAAACTGTAAGTAATAGTAAAAACATTTCAGTACAATGGTGTTTTTAATTGTTCTGTGCACAATTTATACATGCAACTTATTTGATTTAAAAATCAATTTGAGAGAAAGCAATTAAAGGGAAAGACGAAACATTTGTCAAAGTATGCCATTTCATCTATGGTGCCTTGCAAACGCGACCGTGATATGAACGTCATGTCAATTTGTGATCTGGTCAAATGCTTTAGCACGTATAGCACTAGTCCGACAAACATCTGTGATTGAGCTAACTTCGGTTCTACCTATTTGTCCAATTATCCTATCAAATTCGTGTATTATGTACTTGTTGACTCCATTTCCTTGCCACAGTTATTATCCTTCCCTGAATCTTGTAACAGAAGTTTCTTGCACAATATACAGGGCGTCCCAAACTTATGGGACATGAAGGGGAAGTACCTTAAATATCGTAGATAGTGTATTTTGTTGAAAGAAGACTTTATGTTACTTTTAAAAGTTAGTAATTCTGCATTCATAGATTTTCTAAAAATTACTTGCTTCGTCTGGGAATCGAACCGACTTAAATGTCAAAAAAAAATCACCTACTTTTATGATGCCAATCGAAAGAATAGCTAAAAAGTAATAACTTTGCTTAAGTAACATAGTATTTTAAAAGAAAGGATTAACGTAAAATGATTGAGTCAGGCGATTTGCGTAAGACAAGAGGGATCACATTTTGAGCATTTAATTAATTAATTTACAAAAATACTTACTTAATTGACTACGGCACTTTCATGTATGTTTTTAATTTGATTAAAATGATTAATTTCATGTTGTTCCTTTTTTAAAAAATACTATGTTACTTTAGCAAAGTTATTATTTTTTAGCTATTCTTTCGATTGGCATCATAAAAGTAGGTTGATTTTTTTTTGACATTTAAGTCGGTTCGATTCCCAGACAAAGCAAGTAATTTTTAGAAAATTTATGAATGCAGAATTACTAGGTTTTAAAAGTAACATAAAGTCTTCTTTCAGCAAAATACCCTATCTACGATATTTAAGGTACTTCCCCTTCATGTCCCATAAGTTTGGGACGCCCTGTATACAGGGTGTCTCACGGCCATGCCACACGGAGGGAAAGTATATTAAATATTGAAAATAGGATATTTTACTTAAAGAAGACATCATTTTATTTTTTAAATTAAGTAGAACTGCATTCACAGATTTTTTCAAAATCGCCTGCCTCAACCGGAATCGAACTCGCGATAAGTGAAAAAAAAACACATGTATTTTTTGATAACAGTCGAAAGTCACAAGGATTATTTTTTCTTAATAACATAGCATCTTAAATGAAAGGAAGTCATAATATTTAACATTTTATTCAAAATAATAAACACGAACTAAAAAAAAAAGAAAAAAAATAATAATTTGAAAGACGCTTGACAATTTACGTGTTCCATTTTCGAATTATTTTTAACTAATTTCAGCCAGTCTTCTTAAGTGGGTAGGTACTCTTTAGTTAATACTTTACAACAATAATGTTAGTTGTCAGAAGATGTTTAAGATGCTACGTTATTAAGGAAAAAATAATCCTTATGATTAACACTTTCGACTGTTATCAAAAAATACATGTGTTTTTTTTTTCACTTAACGTGAGTTTGATTCCCGGTTGAGGCAGGCGATTTTGAAAAAATCTGTGAATGCAGTTCTACTTAATTTAAAAAACTAAATGATGTCTTCTTTAAATAAAATATCATATTTTCAATATTTAATATATTTTCCCTACGTGTGGCATGGCCGTGGGACACCCTGTACATTACATATCGTTGATGTTTCAAACTAAGGCTACGTTTAGAGTAAAATATCAACGTTTAACAACGTATTTATCAACCAACATCTAGATAAAATCATTTTGAAACTTTTACAAAAGCTAGCACAGCTTTATCCATGATGTAACAAAACTCGATGTAGTACAAGCGGGAAATAAGTGAATTTACATAATATTTGGAGTCGATTTTGTAGAATTGTTTATTTTTATTTGACCTATTGTTTTCGAGAAATTGAGTACGAAGTTAGAAAATTGTTTCAAATATCATGTATTTAGTCAAATTGATACTATCCATAACTAAAGCAAAGTCAAAAACAGCATTTAAACCTGCGATGCTAATGAAAGCTTTTATAAGAAAAAAAAAATTCAAGCTTAGATTTAAAGATCACGTTACACATTCGACTACAAATATGATGTAGATTCACCAGTTTTCGGGTTGTACTACGAGTTTTGTTACACCATATATTGGTATTCCAATTATTTAGAAAAAAGAAAAAGCAAGGAACACAATAAAATAGCATTTTCACACTGTTGTAAAAGGAATAGAAAGAAGAAGCCGAAAAAGGACGAGAAAGACATGGCATGACCAAGTACGGCAAGTACTTGAAAGCGGACATGTGAAAAGTCGGAATAATCGGCGTATGTGCATGAGACGATGCATGAATGTAGAGGAAGCAAAGGAAGAATGTCAGGACAGAGTGGCATGGCTTTCTATCCTCTCGGGAAATGGCGTGATGGTAAGTTAGTTAGTTAGTTATAAAAGAAATTTGTCCGCCACGTGGTACAGCGGTAGCGCGTTGTCATCATCATCATCATACCATATCCGCTCCCTATGTGGAGCATACGGAATCCACAAACTGCCTCCAGGCCAAGCGATCGGCCGCCAGCTCCCGTGCATCCTCCCAAGTCAAGTCCACGTCCCGCAGCTCTGACGCAAACTGCCGACGAATTGTCAACAGTGGACGACCAGGACGGCGAGAACCTGATGCCATGTAAAATAGGCAAGCATGGTTAAGGCTCGTTGTCAGTGTTTGTTAAATACAAAGTTAATTAATTTAATTTAAATCTAATAATATTTATTGTCTCATGAACGAAATTCTTAATAGTTCTTATTCAATTTGACATCTCAACGGAGACGAGAAATTTGGAAGGGAATATGGATATCTAGGCGTTTACAGGGCTTATGACCTGTCATTGGCTGGGTTAAGTGGCCACTTGATGTATTACAACATTCCCCATTTCACCTAGTATTTGATATCCATATCTGCCAATGTACAACAAAATGGCGCGACGCTTCACATGTTAACACTCTCTGTCATCCATTGAGAAAATTGCTAAGCATTTTAGCAGAAACCTTTATGATTGCAAGTGAGATTCTTACCGAATTATATCACCTACTAGGAAACGCCTGAAGATGAATCTTCAATTTGTTATGCTTATAACTTTTACCAGCTAATTTTTATAAACAACATTTTGAGTGTGTCCAAATACTTGTAGACAAAAACTGGATTTCACCCATTACGGGCCAATAATTACAATTTGACACCTCATTCACATTCAACTTTATGCCATGTGAAACACGAAAGATAATAGTATTATTACTTCATATATCTACATGTATGTATATAATTGTACATTTACGTTAATAATTTCCCTACATTCCGAAATAATGGCTTACTGTGTATACAAGGATGTATTTGGACGGCTATTACGTATTCTGCAAGCAGGGAGATTACATTTTGAGTCGGCTGTCTTAGTCTGTTAGAAACGAAATTATTGCCAGCGTTTATAACTTTTGTAACCGCAGACTTCTCCGTCGGGGTATCCAGTAATCTGAGGTTTTTCCAATGTCACTAGCTGGTAGGTTGATCTAAGGGAAATTGCGTTAATAAAAACTTAATATTTACTCAATTATTTTCATTGGAATTAAATGCTTCAGATTTCTAAATAAATTAATATAGATCTTGAATGGACACATATTAAATTAAAATTTCCAATCTATTGGTGTCATACGTTTGTCAAGGGGTTTATTAATAAGTGAGATGTAATAAACAACATTTTGAGTGTGTCCAAAAACTGGATTTCACCCATTTCGGGCTAATAATCACAATTTGACATCTCAACAGAGACGAGAAGTTTGGAAGGGAATATGGATATCTAGGAGTAGGAATATGGATATCTGGATTCCTAGTAGGTGATTTAATTCGGTAAGAATCTCACTTGCAATCATAAAGGTTTCTGCTAAAATGCTTAGCAATTTTCTCAATGGATGACAGAGAGTTCACATGTGAAGCATCGCGCCATTTTACTGTATATTGGCAGATATGGATATAAATTACTAGGTGAAATGGGGAAATGTTGTAATACATCAAGTGGCCACTTAACCCAGCCAATGACAGGTCATAAGCCCTGTAAATGCCTAGATATCCATATTCCCTTCCGAGTTTCTCGTGTCTCTTGAGATGTCAAATTGAGATGTTATATTTTAAATGTTGGCGTAATTTCAAGATGACATACTACAATTTTATTGAAATGGAGTTTAATGCTTCTACTAGTTCTACGCACTACTTTCCGTCATTGCTAAAAGCCATGATTTTATTTCTTTCATATTTTTGTTGTAAACCTTTTAAAATCATCTTTTTTTTCTGATTTTAGTCGCATTTTCTACTACTTTCCTTTATTCGCATCCAATGGTGCTTAGGGCACTGCGTTGGTACACCCAAGTGCGGTGTATCTTGATCATTTTATTACACGAAGGTAGGATGATCAGTGATCAGTCTTACGCTAGTCTTATGTTGGTTCTATAACTTATTTTATATTAGTGTAAAAAAGTTGTAGAACCAACAGCAAATAACGAAATGTTGCTATGAACTACTAAAACGCGTTTCCTGAAAAATCGATGATTTTTAAATCAGGTAGGTACCTACAATAATTCTTTTGTTAGTTTGCCCTTTTACACTTAAATATGACGTAAATGGATTTTTTATGATTTTCTCCATGCAAAAAGTAGTTTTCCGTTACGTTGTGTGCACTTTTGTGGACTTGTTGCATTCACACTTTGCGTAGGAGATATCGATATCTTTTATCTTCACACGATACTGATCCTGTCGACAACACAAGTGAAGGTATTTGCAATGTTTGCACCTAAATTATTATGTATCGTTATCCGCAGCAGGAATTCGCCACAATCAGATCAGCCGAGAGAAAGCCGCCGCAGATTTCGGTAAAACAGGTTTCTGCATTACCGACTGACTTCTCCTGTCACACGAGCGCCATTTTGTAATAGGCTATTATGTAATACGTAATACACTTATTATTATGTTATTATAATATTATGAATATGTATTTTAGCTTCTCCAAGCGCCTACGCTTTTCGGTGGTCTAAATTCCGCGATAGGTAGACGAAATTGATGCCCAGGGCAAGTCTAGACGAACCCGTTTTAAGAATAATTAGGTACTTACCTACCTTCTGGAAAATTTCGCTTAAGTGCCGTAAGTAGGTACCAAATAAAGCGGGAAAAATTTCGTGTTTTGCCTATCCTTATAACTTTTCCTAGAAAATAGTTTGAAGTAGTTATTACGTAATCAGTTTTTCGACTTGTGGCTGTCAACAAATCCGGATTGCGTCAATTTCTTGTTGTTGATTTTTGTTGCTAGTGATAACTGTGACAA